>CM035188.1:19431884-19434603 GCA_020233015.1 Callinectes sapidus | reverse complement strand
AGAGAGAGAGAGAGAGAGAGAGAGAGAGAGAGAGAGACGATAGTGTGTGTGTGTGTGTGTGTGTGTGTGTGTGTGTGTGTCCGTGCGTGCTCGCGTGTGTGAGCGTGCCTGCGTGTACGTGTGCTGCGTGTGTGTGTGTGTGTGTGTGTGTCCAAATGGTTGGTGTGGCTATACTGCTGATAAAAATACAAATCAAGTGTACACGGCCAGCCAACACTGACACAACAGATCGTAAATGTAACACCGAACAGCCAACAAATGAGGCGAGGTGGAGATCACTCTTCCCCTCGATCGAGACAGGCTGGTGATATGACCCCAAGAGGAAAGAGGAGGCCTGCCGCACCACATGCCACACGCCTCCATCCCTCTCGGTGGTGCTCGCACACGCCTCACACACCCCCAAGAATGCTTCACCTCGAACGCGTCTTGTACATTGAGTCGTGATGGGGCGCGACACTTCTCTTGAACGAAAGGCGTTGTAAATGTTTGGCATCTCTCCACAACAAATCGGGAATAAGTCTTTGCTATACACCTGTGCTCGTGTGTGTATGTGTGTGTGTGTGTGGGGGGGGGGTCACGATATATATTAAGTTCCAATCGAGTATATCGTAGTTAGTCCTCTGCGTGTACAACGTTGTTTTTTCCGAGTGGCAGTCGTGTGTGTGTGTGTGTGTGTATGAGGGAGGTAACATGTGACACGCTCAGTCATGTCAGTTTTCCGTAGTGGCGCGGCGTGGGGAATTACTGTCCACAGTTGCCACTGATTCTTAAAAGTCATTTATTCAACTGAGTCTTGGAATCTTTTCTCTATCTTTGTGTTGAAATATAACACACGCATTCAAACAAACCTCTAACCGTGACATTCTTGACGCCCGATACCATACAGTGCGTGGCACATACAGTACATGCCGCGTCGACCACAACCAGACGCAAGGCGTTCATTCTTTTGAAACACTGCGCGGTGCACCGAACACCACACACTGTCATCTCTTTACTGTATTGAGTCTGGACACTATTCACTACAAACCACCTATGTATATTGAGTATTCAGTGGCACCGGCACGGTTTATCTTTAGTCTTTTTCACTTCTTGCTCCCAGTTTACCTCTTGGTGTTACAGTGCAGCAACATGATGGGATCCGGGGTAGGTAGCGTCTCACCACCATTAAATGAAGCTTCTCTTTACCTTATCAAATGGCAGGTACTTCAGTCATTGAAAATTGATATTTACATTGCTCTTTCAGAAACTGTCGTCAGTCATACACATTCACCTTGCAGAGGTTTGGGAATCGTTTGTTGCTTCATTGTCACACAGTGCTCAGTGACAATCTAAATGGAATATCTTGGTTGCCATCTCATTTATAATATTCTAATTGATGTGAAGGCTATTCATTCTCGTTCATTAAGGCTGTATGGCGATTTCGAAGCTTTGGGATGGTTCAGTAAAACAGGCCATGCAGTTGTCGTGTGCTCCACAGTCATCAACTGTATATAGTTGAATGAGTTACATACTGTGACTGATGTAACGGACTCTCGGTAAGGTGTTTTCTTTTCTCAATTTTTCTTTTCACTTAGAAAATTAGATTGTAAGAACATTCATGAAAGAAAATATTCCTTTGACATAATCATCACTGAAGGACGGTATTACGAACAACAAAATGATGCTTTGTTACCATAATAAAGTATTGGGTGTCAAGACTATATTAAGTTCATTAGACTGAAAACGTAGTACTTATTATTGACAGGCTTATGAAACTATTACGTAAATAAAACATAACAACAAACGCTAGGAGACTTGTAAGGAACGCTTTCAAACACTGGCCTCTGTAGCTGCTTCATGATGTAGGAGTGTATGCGGTGATGCACAAATCATCTCGCAGGTTTTTTATTTAGTAAGATTTTGTTTGTCATTGGCCTGCTGTCTGTTGGGGAAATGAATGACTCACAGTCTTCGGGGGAACAGTTACGGTTATCTTCCGTACTGTAATACAACAAACAGTAACACACAAGAAACTCCCCTTGGAAATGAGCAACCTGAGCTCGAGCTACTAAGTAATCAGTCTTCGATGGTAAAGAGTATTTAGCCATTCACCACAAACTGCCGATCACCGTGATATACCGTTGTTAGTCATGGATCCCCGGCGTGAGGGAAGGAGTGCAGGCTCAGGAGTGACGTAGGTCTGTCATCGACGGAAAGAAGCGTCCATGTCGCACAAGCCCGGAAGTCATTTCCAGACAACAAATATACAAACTGATGACTAGAGGAAGAAATATTTAACGTGCGGATCGAACATCGCTGTAAACAGTAAAACAATGATTTTTTCCCCTGTCATTCTTCTCATGAAGAAGAGTCGCATTTTATAGGGTCAGCCGTGACATACACTAGGATGGCTGTCTTGTGCAGCCTCGCAGCCGCATCACAGCAACACATCGAACATTTAGAATGAAGCTCAACAAGAGAGTGGAGCGTCCATGCTGCAAGTAGTACAGTCTCGCCTCTCTCTCTCTCTACAAGCAGTTCACACACGGACCGGACGGCTGCCTGGTTTTGACGGGCTTTCCTGGCAGCTAAGAAGTCTTTCATTCGCGTTGCTATCACATTGGTGGTGGTCCACTTCATCGATCCCAGCATGCACAGCTAAATCACCACTGCTGCACACTACTACCCGAGCACTACCGCAGTTTCACCGCCGCTGCCAGGTCACAGCAGCCACCACCTG
>CM035188.1:19416884-19426884 GCA_020233015.1 Callinectes sapidus | reverse complement strand
CTGTCAAATTAATGTTTTTCTTTTTATTTCATGTTGCCCTTGGCCAGCTTCCTCCCCTCTTACATAACACACATACACACACACACACACACACACACACACACACACACACACACACACACACACACACACACACACACACACACACACACACACAGACACACACACGGGAGTAAAGCAGTACCAACATCTACATATCTACGTACATGTATATACAACAAAGGAATCATCTACCCTCATGTCCCCAGTATCGCATAATGACCGCACACACGAAGTATCAAAATAAAAACTCAGAAATACACCATAGAAGAATCACGGAGGAGGTGAGAGGAAACAGCTGTAAAGAGTTGAGTTTATTCCCGATTGGTTTCACTTTTGGCTTCTCCAGGAACTCAACTCCCTGCAGCGTTTTCCTTTCACCTCCTCCACCAATCTTTAAAGGGTCTAAAAATTAGTGGATTCTTTACTTTTTAAAAAATTTTCTTGCCCTTGTCCAGCTTTCTCCACTTATATAAATAAGGAAATCTATCTGAAACGTCTTTACATTGAAACGAATCATCAAAAACAAATCCACTATACACACGACCAAGAAAAAAACAACAAATCTATTAAAGTCTAGTAGTATTATTATCATTATCTATTATTTTTACGCCAGAGCCATATAACAATAGACAATCTATAAAATGTATATACGCGTCACTAGCGTAATAACACCATTCTGAGCACAATGGAGATGATTACAATATTGGGACGTGAGGTAATCAGGCGACACTCACGCGACGCCCAGACACTGCGAGGGTGAGGGACGCGGCACGGAAGGCGTCATATCATACCAACCATCATAAATAACTTCTTCTTTCTTTATTAAATTGTTTTCTTTCTTTTCAATTTCCATGTGAGGGTTTTGAACGAAGAAAATTATGATAGGTGTGTTATTTTGTTATAAAATAGCTTTTCTATTAAACTCATTTACATTATAAAAACCGAAAGACTTTTTTTCTCTAAGATAAAGGCTTTTAGTGAGTGCAATATGCGATAGGTTTCTCTTTTTCTATAATAACGTAACATCATAGAGTTTGTTTGTTGACGCGGTAGGAATGGAATGCCTTGTCCATCTCCCAAGGAAATAGTTCACCACACCACCACAAGACCAGCATCTCTCCTCTCCTCTTACATTTACGTGTCTCTGTCCCTCCAATATCTGCCTCTTGCACCTTCCTTTAATCCTACTCTCCTTCCTCTAATCTCCTCATTCCCTTCTTGGATTTACGTGTTCCTGTCCTGCCTACGTACACCTCGTAACCTCCTCTCCCTCTCTCTCTCTCCCACTCTGTCCTTTACCCAAAACCTCCCAAACACTAATCAAGCCCTGACTCACCTCATAACATTCAGGAGGCGCCAATAGAACCATCGGCTATGCGCCCATCAATACTAAACCTGCACTCACCGTCTCGTGTTCGGCCACGTCAAATACTTGGCAGCGGAGGGCGGCGGTGGTTCCAACTTGCACGGTGACCACGGTGTTGTTGTCCGTCATGAAGTAAGCGTTGGTGTCTCGCACAGGCGGCTCAACCTCGTACTCCCCCAACAAGTCACTCGGATCTGGTGTCCACGAGCCTCCTGTAGAAGACAAAAGCAGAGGCTATCAGACAAAGGGACGGTGGGAGGCAAAGGAAGAGGAGGAGGAGGAGGTCGTGAACGTTAGCTATGAGACAGTGAGGCATTTTGATGAAAAACTGAAGGGAGGGGAAGGTAAAAGGAGAGAGGAAGGGAAAGGAAGGTATATGAGGGAGAGGAACATATAAATCTAGTAGGAGGAGGAGAGACGGGAAGGAGAGTAGGAGGGTGGAGGGATAGAAGACGGTAAGAAGGTAAGAAAATGATAAGGTCAAAGAAAGAAGGACACCCCGAAGGAAGAGTTGGTCGGGTTGGGGAGAAGGAAAGAGGTGGCACAAAAAAGCAATAGCGAAGAGGGAAGAGGACATGAAAGAGGGGAGTTAGGAGAGAGAGGAGTGAGCGAAGGAGGGAAGGTTAAAAAAAATGGAGTTAAGAGGACAGAGAGAGGGGAGCGTTAGAATGAGTGAGAGTATTGGAGAAAAATGGGTTGGGGAGGTAAGTAAACATATATTTAAGAGAATGGAAGGAGAATGTAGGAAGGGAGAGGAAGTAGTAAACCAGGGAGCGGAGGAAGGAAGGTAAAGGCAGGTAATCTGAGGATGGAGGGCAGGGGGGGGGGTATACAGGGTGGAGCAAAATTACGATGACTCAGACGGAGGGAGGGAAGCAAAAAGCGGTTGTTACATTATTTTCTTGACGCAGACCAACACCTTTTTACTCATTTATTTATCTATTTATTCCATTTATTTATAGCCATCTATTTTCGTACAGTTTCGGCTTTTTATTAGTATTTATTGACTAAAGGAGACCACCTAATAAAGACCTAATAAAGCCCACCTATTTGGAAACCGTTACCCCGAGTGGATGCCCAATTTCCCCTCAGACAGTAGCCAGGATTCGAACCCATGCACTTGATAATATCCCGACCCACGGGGCACACATGGTTAGACTGTACCATGGTGGGCCCCTTCGCTAAATCTTGATAAAAAGAGTCATTTAAATATGTGGTCGTGAGAGAGTCAGTCCAGCATTCTTAAACACTCTGCTCTCTCACCATAACAATTTTCCAAGATCACAGAGATGACTAGTCGGGTTTTTCAAGTTTCTTCTTACAATAAACTAGAAATCTTGCCAATCCATCGCCCCAACCCTAAAAATACCCTTAAAAACATGACTATCTTCGACTGGAGCCTTTGGAAAATAGTGTAGTGAGAGAGAGAGAGAGAGCAAAGCGTTTAAGAATACTGCTATCAGTCCTCAAGGAAACGACAACCAATCTACCACAAATCCAGTCTCCATTACTTCATGTTTTTGTTCACCACAGACATAAAAACCCACAACATCGCACCATTTTCAGAGATTAAGGAACTAATTTTCAGTAATGTTTCCTAATTAAGGTCGACTTCATTTCACGATTCTTTTTCCTTCTCATTAACATCTTTCCTTAACGCTTATCTCTTGATGAAAACAGCAACACTTTACGTTCTCCCATTATCTTTACGGCCAATGATATATATAATTGTTTAGTGAGCGTGGTATTAACGTTTCTTTGTTCCTGTACGCTGCAAATGCTATTGTCTGCCATGTCAGTGCTGAAGGACACTCAGGACTCAGCAAACTGGCATTTACCCAGCCTCGTGTGTGTGTGTATGTGTGTGTGTGTGTGTGTGTGTGTGTGTGTGTGTGTGTGTGTGTGTGTGTGTGTGTGTGTGTGTGTGTGTGTGTGTGTGTGTCTAAGAGGAAGAATTTGGCCAAGTGGAACAAAAATAATGAAAAAAAAGAGCCTATTAACTTGCCAATCCCAAATTAGGATCAAATGTCCTAAAATATCCTTCTTAAATAAAGTCAAGTCATAGGAAGTTGGAAGCACAGAATTCAAGTGTGTGTGTGTGTGTGTGTGTGTGTGTGTGTGTGTGTGTGTGTGTGTGTGTGTGTGTGTGTGTGTGTGTGTATGTGTGTGTGTGTGTGTGTGTGTCAAAGGAAAACAGTGACTGCTGAGCGTAATGGAGGAAATGTCAGCTGTGAGGACTCCTGAAGGTGAGGTGAGTGAGGCAGGGTGGAATGTGATGCGCGTCGCCTCGAAATTCCTGAACCATTCACGCAGGAGGCGGCGAGGCGGTGGAGTGTGTGTATTGAGGCAGGTGATTGAGCACGGCCGGGTTACTGACCTCTCCTATATTTAGAACGAAATAAATGGATGTTCAGAGGAGTAAAAGTGAAGGAAAAAGACGATGGATGGATCAGTAAGGGGAAAAAATGAGAAAAAAAAAAGAAAAAACTGCCAATATTTTGTTTACTGAAAAGCAATCAGATGAGGAAGCGGAGGAAAAGGAGAAGGAGTAGGAAAGATTCAAGGGTGGTGAAAAAAAAAGTAATTGGATTCTGGGGAACATGAAAAAAAGAGTAAATACGTCACAAGTTGAGGATAAGGAGGAGGAGGAGGAGGAGGAGGAGGAGGAGGAGCAGGTGGAGAAGATAAAAGATATACAGAGTAATAGCAAAAGTACAGGAGCCAAAAAAAAAAAGAAAAAAGAGAAAAAAAGATGAAGATTGATGGTGAGTGAGATGTGAAGGGAAGGAAATGAATCTCCGGAGCATTGAAAAGGAAAGGGCAAAGGTACTCGAGAGAATAAAAAAAAAAAAAGAATGTCTATATAGCAAGGCCTCTCTACCGCAGCCCCATTTCTGAGCCAAAGATGACGGTGGCTCTTCGGATAATGTCCCTCTAAATTTCCCATACTTGTATCGATGCGGCCCCTTAAAGCTTCACTTATTGAGGCTTATGGATGAAACTCTCGTTATGGTGATATATGTGCACTGTGCGTTACATTTAAGGAGTGTCCCGGTGAGCGATGTTGCTGATGAAAAGAAGCCACTCGAAAACATTAAAGGGAAGTGAAGTCTTGTGAACAATTATTATGCTGTCTGTTTAGTGACCCGGAACAGAGAGTCGCCATCCTGTCACGAGGCTAAAGAAGGATGATGGAAAAAAGAATAAAAACAAAAAATATATAAAAAAAGAAATAGAAGCAAACAAAAGAATAGCAGGAAAAAGGGAACCCGTCACGAGAATTAAAAAAAAGAGCGACAAAAAAAGAAAAGAGAATAAGATAAACAAGTGAATACCAGGAAAAAAGAGAGAGAAAAAAGAAGGAGGCTCCCATTCACATTTACTTAAGTGGGAGGAGACGTTATATTATAGAATGTGTCGCCCACAGCCAGTGTTATGCAATGGTGGACAGACATCGCTCCCCTTCAAGCTTTTCCACGAAGGCCAGATGGAATTCGCCGTGAGACAGGAGGGTCGCGTCGCTGTCTGTCTGGCAGAGAACAGAATATTCCTCGACAAAATTCACTATTCGTGGAAACAAAAACACAAGAAAAAAAAAATAAAATAATGAATAAATAAATACAAAAAAACTAGCTATATTTTTGCTCCCACATGTGAAATAAGGCAATATTGTAAACTATTAAGGTTTCATAGGTGGCGTCACTTGTTGCTGGGAATACACACACACACGCACACACACACACACACACACACACACACACACACACACAACGAGAGAGAGAGAGAGAGAGAGAGAGAGAGAGAGAGAGAGAGAGAGAGAGAGAGATTCTAATTAATATTGAATCTGGTGTTGAAATGTATGATGTCAACACACCTACGCTCTCAACAACAACTATCGCCTGAAATACAATTACGACGACAATGTTGCTCGCAGAATACAGGGTTGCCACATAAATGCTCCAAGTCTGCACACACACACACACACACACACACACACACTGCCCACCTTCTGTCTTGAACCTGTGAGTCTCCAACACGTTCTTGAGTCTCTTGGACCAGGCTGCGTGTCGTCCCGCCGTCTCTGTGGAGGAGGAATCACTGGTTAGACTCGTCACGTATTATTTTTATATAAGACTGGGAAGCTGGAGGTTGGGCGTCCACTCGGGGCAACAGTTCCGAAGTGGGTGGGCTTTCAGATAGGAGGTCTCCATTAGGTGGTCTTTTTTACCCCATGAATTCCCTTAGAAAGCCCAGATTGTTTAAATAAAAAAAGGGGTAACATGAACAATGGAAATAAAGAGCCCACTAATTCGCCAGTCCCCTAAAAGTTCAAAAGAATTAGCCGAAAGACACGGACAGATGGGAAATAATATAGATGGTCTCACATATTAAATGGAGTGATTAATTTTTCAGAAAGTAAAGATCTGAGTTGAAAAACACACGTGTCAACTTACAGGACATTGATTCTACCAGTACTCTAACTCTGCCACTCATTACCTGCTTCTGTATTTCGAACTTCCTATGGTTTGACATGATATAAGAGTGAGGTTTGAAGACATTTATCCCTTTTTCTTTTGTCTAACTCACTCTGACCAACAAGAGGACTGGCAACTAAGTCGGCCTTTATTTTGTTTCATTCTATATGATGCCCTTGGCCAGTTATCCCCTCTTACATAGAAAAAAAAACTATGGAGGAGGCGTCGCTTGGTAGACATAAGGACGAAGATTCTTTTGACTCCTATGAAACAGTCAAGACACTACAGAATTTCCCTCTTGAGTGACGAGTCCTGTTTCTGGTGGCTGAGGAAGTGACGCCCCAGTTCTTGTTTAAATATTCCCTCAGAAGTCTCGACAGCAGGACAGAAAATGACTATAACTTGAATTCACCTACTTGGCCCTGTACTGGAGACAGCAAGACAAGGACAAGATTCACGGCGACGCGCTGGACAAAGGTTACAAGGAGGAGGAGAGAAATAAAGAATGAGATCACGAAGCTGGTAGAGTTTGGCCTTGGGGAGCACGGTGGATCTTTTGTGTATGTCTGTTTTTGTCATTATCTTATTGTTGTTGTAATTGTATGTATCATTGACAGAGATGAACACAGACGAACGTATATAAAAAAAACATAAAGCAAGAAGGCAGAATGCACTCATAACAGCAATACCAACAAAGAAAACAACAACTAACACCAACACAAAATATGCAAAAGTAAGAAAAAAGAAATAAAACTTAAAAAAACACACACACAAAAAAGACACAATCAAATCATCAGTGTCTCCTAAAAACCCTCCGTCTGTTGTGGTGGAGACGTGAATCAAAATATAAAAGTATAGAAAAGGTGCAAAAAACAAACCCCCCAAAAACGAAAACGAAAAAATATGGAAGACTGCAAAAATTGAAGTGAAATATTCGTAAAGGTGAAGTGAGAGAACACAACTCACTGAATGAAAAAGAAAAGTCAGTGTGTGAAAAGGGAAAAAAAATGCATGACGGCTGGTGTGACGTGATCTTTCCCCTTTCAAAGAGAATTCAAAATACATAAACGTTTGTCTGGACGTCAAATTTGGTGGATGTGTTGACATTCCTTTGTTATTCCTTCTTCTCTTATTTATCCTTACGTCTCTCTCTCTCTCTCTCTCTCTCTCTCTCTCTCTCTCTCTCTCTCTCTCTCTCTCTCTCTCTCTCTCTCTCTCTCTCTCTCTCTCTCTGTCGTAGCTTCTTATTTTGCATGTGTTACTGAATGTGTGTGTGTGTGTGTGTGTGTGTGTGTGTGTGTGTGTGTGTGTGTGTGTGTGTGTGCATGCGCGCGTCATCAAGTCCACTAATTTTTAAGAGTGCATGATGAAATATTTACTTAAATTTATCTTAAAGTCATTAACTTGTAGCATTCATGTTTTCCTTCACAAATTTTCATGTATCTTTTATCAACCTAACACTACTTTTTCCCACCAATTTCCCTCTCACACATTTCTCACACTTTTCTCCTTCAAGTTCATCCACGTGTGCTTCCTTAGAAAAGCAGAGATTTTATTTGGAGTCAATAGTCGCTCCAGATGGTAATGAGAAACCCTTGTAGTGACGTCTTCTTCAAAGGTACCCGTAGCATCTCAGCGCAGAGTGACACGTGCAGCGCTGGGGAACGAACACCGAAAAATAAGAATCAGTTTACCTCGGGAAGAATAAGAACGGTCTCCTTCTTCCATCATTACCGTCAACGCTGGAGAGCCCTCTGAGGACACTCATGGAGGATACATCACAAGCAACACGAGGAACTTTTAAGGATAATTGCGTCACTGAAATTCTTTGAGGGAATAATCAGTGCAATAGGCAATTTGTGTGTTCTTTGTGAGGTACATTATAGCTGAGACTGAACCCCTGTTGCTGAGTAAACGCATTTGTATCAAAGAGTATCACAAACACAAACACACACGCCAGCCCCATCACAACCACCACCACCATCAGTCACAAGATGAAGCAGAGAACAGTCCTTGAAGCCCCTCGAGGCTCCTCCACTTCCCTCCCTCCAACTTACGCCTGATGCTCACCCATAACTCCGGGTGTCGCTGAGGGGCATGGAGGAGACGGCCAAGGAGAGTCGTGAAGGGAGAAGTGTGGCTCTGAAGAGGAGGGAACTGTGGGAAAGTGAGGAGACGAGATACGGTGGAAGCTAAGGAAGAAGAAGGGAAGAGAAAGGGAAGGATAGGAATGAAATGAGATAGTGAGGGAGAATAAACGCAATTAATATGATGAAATGAGTGTAGAAATGAGACAAGAGAGAAGGGAGATAGAGATATGTTCCTATACAGTTACGAGAAATAAAGTTTAACTCCTTCAGTACTGGGATGCGTTTTTTTATAGCTTATTATTTGGCGATTTTTCACAACTTTCATAAACTCATGTGGGAATTAAAATAGTATAAACTCTGGCCAATAAACTTCTGGCACTTTCTAATGTCAATACAGTCGTCTAATCACACCAAAAAACTCATGAAGAAAATGCGTCTCAGTACTAAAGGGATTAATATACAAGGCTGGAACAATCTACGTAAAAAGTTCCTCACAAGTAAGAAAAAACAGGAACGAAAAACCAGAAGCTAAAGAAGGCAACGAGAAGCAACAAGGGCGACGCAAGCTAAAGTGAAGCACACTCGTAAAAAAAAAGACAAAAG
Source organism: Callinectes sapidus (assembly GCA_020233015.1). Taxonomy (NCBI): domain Eukaryota; kingdom Metazoa; phylum Arthropoda; class Malacostraca; order Decapoda; family Portunidae; genus Callinectes; species Callinectes sapidus. The sequence continues at coordinate 19,418,308 of CM035188.1, read as the reverse complement.
AATCGTGAACATCAAGGTGAAGGGGAGCGCGCCCGAGGGAACCATCGTCAGGCGTCATCGGGGGAACCTCTCAGGGAACGACCGTAAAGGTGCGAGGCGTTAAAGAATGTTTCTTCGAAGGATCAATAGCCTTACGTCATGCAACCCTCGGGGAGTGATGGTGACCATGAGCCCTCAGGAGGCGAGTGAGGACATGCTGAACGAACGAGATAAGATGAAACTCAAGCACTGATAACACGTAAAAAAAAATGAGCAAAATAAGCTGATGTAAATATAAAGAGTGAGAAAAATGATCAAAAACAAGAACGACATAACTATAAAATGAGACACACACGTATAAACACGTTACAGAAATGAATAGATGAATACTGAACTAACTCAACACTTACTACTATGATTAAGACCACCACCTCCACCACCATCACCACCATCACCACCATCACCACCACCATTACTTCAACACAACCACAAATTATTCGATATCAACACCACAGTGACACCACACCAACCAGTAGCTACGTGACGTGACCAGCACCAACACATCACCACCCTCCCCACCATCACTCTTAACTAAAGCTCCGCCTCATTCTGACTTGGAAGGAGGAAAAATCACATGTTTATCCTTTCTTGACGGGAGAATTTTGCCAGATTTTCTCAGGCGAGGTGGGCGTGAAGTGGTGAGCTCCAATCAGCCCTAAAGAGCTTGAGCAACGAAGAAAATGTGAAGAAAATGAACATAAGACGGCGGGCGTGATACTTCATTAACTTGGCCAGGGAAAAAGTGGCTCAAGGCAGAAGAGGCTGTCATGAAGGTGTTAGGCGATAATTTAATAGTCTGGCTTGATATAAGACTGGTTTTACGTCATGGACAACGATTACGTCAAGGTCTTACTTAATTTTTTAGCTCAAGAACCAAGGGGAACGATACTTTATGTCACTCTGGGGGGGGGGGGGGGGGTACATTTGGTGCTTGATTTGTTAGTAGTCATAACGTATTGTCTATGTGTATTTTGTATATGTTATTTATGTAAAGGGAGGAAAGTGATCGAGGGCTGCAAAAACACAAAAATTAGAAAGATCCACTAATTTGCCAGTCCCCCTAACCCCTTCAGTACTGGGATGCATTTCTATCATGGTTTTTTGGTGTGATTAGAAGGCTGTATTGACATTAGGAAGGCTCTATGGAGGTCAGAAGTTTAATGGCCAAAGTTTGTACTCTTTTAATCCCAACATAAGTCTCCGAAGCAGTATAAAATCGCTAAATAATCAGAATGAATTTAATAACGAGTCCTAGTACTTGTTGTGTTAGTCAAAAGTTAAAAACAAATGTCTGGAAACCTCCTTCTTAAACAAAACCAAGTCATAGAGATAATATATATATATACAGAACAAGAACGAGAGAGAGAGAGAGAGAGAGAGAGAGA
>CM035188.1:19032862-19038641 GCA_020233015.1 Callinectes sapidus | reverse complement strand
GAGAGAGAGAGAGAGAGAGAGAGAGAGAGAGAGAGAGAGAGAGAGAGAGAGAGAGAAATGTCCTCTGAGAAGTAAACACACACACACACACACACACACACACACACACACACACACACACACACACACGCTATTTACACGTCAAGAAAACACCACACGTCAAAGATAAATGTTGTACCATACTAAAATATTAACTACAAAATCAAACGTCAATTTTCGTTACGTAAAGTACATCTCTTTACCATCAGTCTACACTCGCATTGGAATTTTCTTTGCATACGTGAGCTTATATGTTTAATGATCCCTTCTTCTCTCTCTCTTCTCTTCTCATTATCATATACAAGATACAAGGAAACGTTAGGTATTTGCCCACTGCTTATATTATATGTATTTCTCTTCAGACTTGTGAGGCTCAGAAAAGAGACTGTCCTGTTTAATCCTTTCAGTATTGTGACCCATTTCTACATCTATTCTTCTTACTATTTTTCAATTTTTTACAGCTTCAGAAATTAAATAGTACAGACTCTGGCTATCAATTTTCTGACCACCATATATCCTTCCTATATGTCAATAAAACCGTCCAATCACATCCAAAACTCGTGATAAAAATGTGTCCCAGTGCTGAAGGGGTTAAGCCAAAGAACACAATATGAATACGGTTTTAAAGGCCATGGTATCAGTAACAATAGTGGCACCAGAAAAAAAGTAACATGTCAAACAGAAACAACAACAACCTCACTAATAACAATAATAATGATACCAATAAAAACAAAGACAATGACGACAAAGGAAAAAAAAAACGCGAACAACAATGTCTACTCTCGCTATTCTCGTCCTTACAACACGAAATGACACTAGACAAACACACAGTTACACACACACACACACACACACACACACACACACACACACACACACACACACACACACACTCCATTAATCACATCACTGCAAGGACAACAACTACGGAAAGGTGAAGGATAAGGGACTGCGCGTGGCCTATTTGACAACACTGGTTTACGTCAACATTAATCACAAGACAGTGAAGACACCAGAGGCAAGCCCATTCCTCCAGCAGCAGCGGTTGACACACTAGGCATTGCATCAGCTGGGTACGTTAATGAGAGGAAGAGGCGCCAAACAGCTGAGGTCATCATGGCGTCAATGGAACGTCATATGGTATGTTTTTGGCTGTGGTGCGTATTAGGTCAAGTGAGTTTATTTTGAGAGCGCCAATTATAAACAGTTTGTTCCCAAGGTATTCCCAGCTTGTCGCCGTCGCCAGTAACATCGGCTTGTATGACTCCACTTCAGTATACAAGATTCTTCCAACCTTCGCTGCTCTTCTCTAACGCTTGGCTGTCTATTTTATGTTACTCGGGAAGCATCAAAGTATTCTATCTAATCATCTGTCTTTTTTCATCTAGTCGGGGCCATGGCCAAGGACAGCAACAATAAATAAAAAGACTCATTAAAGTACTTGTCCCTGAACAGTCGAACGCGTCGGTCAAGGTTTCCAGAGTTGTTATTCCGTTACTCTATTTGTTCATACGTTATTGTAGTAATTGAAGATTCGTATGAACATAAGACCATAAGTAAGTGGGGAAAGCTGCAAGAGGCCGATAGACTACTATGGCTTTCACTGGCCGTGTTACACTGTTTTTCGCAAGTAATTCCGAAACGAATTGTCGGAACAGTATGGTATTTCAACACAAAGCCTCTTACACCCCTACCTAATTTATGGCCCACATAGCATATTGCTATATGTGTTTACGAAGGAGTTTACTCGTGTATATTTAAGTCGAATCCAGGCATGGTCACTAAGGTCTTATACACATTCGAACAAGTGTGGGGTACTCGTCTAGCCCCTCCAACACTCCTACCAACCCCCAGACTATTCCCTCCATACCCTAATACCTCACCCACCCCCTCCCCGTCTCCCTCAAAACACCCACATATAGTACCGGTATATGGTGTATGTTACTGTGGTTACTTATATTAAACAGAAATATATATTCATGCATGTTAATTACCCTACTTTGCTATTATTCACACGGTCACTGATATATATATAAGCATGGAAACCAGACGAAGGCCAGAAGAGCGTGGAAGGATGACAATCCAGCTGTTAATGGTTGTAAAGATGTATGTGTGCGCTATAAGGTTAATGCATGCTGTCATATTTGGTCAACCAAATAACCGCAGCAATAATATATGGTATTACGAGTGTTCTGCACCGTTCCATTATACGCAATGTGTAATTATAGCCAATACTCTCAGTCTCCTGACTCCCTCCCACCCCAATCCCACTCCTCCCCTCCCACTCTTTCTCCCTCTGCCTGTCACTATAGGCGGAAATCCCCCCCAACCCCCACCTCCCTACCCCTACCACCGGGCTGTGGTTTCCGAGGTTATGACTTAAGCAAAGATGCAGTGAAGCAGAGAAATACGATTATGCAATTTATATGGAATGATGTGGTTATGAACGACATAAGGCAACAAAATAATATAATGTCAACTTTACCATGTTAACATTGTGTGATGAGTACATGGTATTTACTAAAGAAGAACATGTTATTACAAAAAGTCCAGGCCACAGGTAATAACAATAGTGCTTGTTCATTCGGCTGGCCATAGGACCTACATACAGTACATTTGCCTCCTACTACATTTGCGTAAGCATCAGGTTATACAGTAATGAACAACGTGATATACGTTTTGCCTCCATGAAAGGTTGCAGTACTCCCAGGTTACATGTCAAGTAATATCGAAAGCTGCACACACTGTATTAATTAGATGCATACATATATGACATGTAGCTATAAGTACAGTACATAAAGTAAACGGAATAACATATAAGAGGCAGGAAATGAGTAATGAGGGGGGGGAGAACGAGGAGACGGAGAGGGATACGGAAGGAGGGTGGAGGGGGGGGGGAAATATGGAGTGGTGGGGGGTGTTTGGGGGTGGGGGGGTGTTTGGGGGGTGGGGACGAGTCCTCTGAATGTGTAGACATGACCTCGTGGCTTCGTCTTAATATACACGAGTAAACTCCTTCGTAAACACATATAGCAATATGCTATGTGGGCCATAAATTAGGTAGGGGTGTAAGAGGCTTTGTGTTGAAATACCATACTGTTCCGACAATTCGTTTCGGAATTACTTGCGAAAAACAGTGTAACACGGCCAGTGAAAGCCATAGTAATTCGCGGAAGTCTCTATGTAAACACCTCTGCCTATTTCCACCTATCATCCTCATCCATTAACTAGTCTAATCCTCTCTTAAACCTCCCCATTGTCTGAGCACTAACAATGTGATTACTGAGTCTGTTCCATTCATCGACTTTTGTCTAAACACACTTTCATATCGGCGTCGTTTTCGCAGGCAATGCACATCTGTGGTGAGTCAACCTTCTGTTTACAATTTAAGTCACGTTGCACGCACATCCACACATTTTGGACAATTCCTCTCAGTAGTCTATCATACTCGTCCCAAGGCATCGTCTGTAGAATATAAAAGAATGAACAGTACGGCTCTCCAAGGTTAACATTATTATTGCTGACTGTACTTGTAGAAGGACACGAAAAGGTTGTGGAGACTAAAAAAGTGGAGACACCAACAACCTTCACTCTCATTGGAAGAACATGACGCCTGTATCTGGAAAAAATGCAGCACACACACACACACACACACACTACATCAGTCCAGCTCCGTAGACAACCACATCCACCGTAATAATAATAGAACATCCCGGCAAGGCATTACATCTCTCCTCCTGCTGCCGCCCTCTCGTCCCTCCCACCGCGGACACATCACATGAATAGATGAAAAGAAAGTAACGCACGTGTAACAAACTAATATATCTCTAGTAAGTCTCTCATATTTATTTCCAAATGTATTTTTGTATTTTGTTTAGTTTCTGCTTCTTTTTCGTTATTTAAGTACTTTAGTTGGTACATGATGTTAAGTCGGCAGTAACATTTTCTTGTTTCAATAAATTTCATAGTGTTATTTTATTTATATTAACCTTTTCAGTACTAAGGTGCGTTTTTTATATATTTTCTGCTTATTATTTGTTGATTTTATACAGCTTCACATGACTCATGTGGGGTTTAAAATAATACAGACTCTGGCCATTAGTCTTCTCAACTCCATAGACCCTTTCTAAAGTCAATAAAGTCTTATCACACCCATAACTCGTAATTAAAATGTGTCCCAGTACTGGAGGGGTTAAATGTGCTGAAACAATACTCCACATTACTCTTTCACTGATCTGAACGGTTCCTTTTGAGTGTATTGGCTCCGAGAAAGTGGAAATAATGTATGTGTGTCTGTATTTTTCCGGAGTAGCGGAAAGAAGGAATGGCTGAGGGCAAATCATTTCTTGGCAAGCAATTTAATACTCCATATACCATAATGTATAGCGGCCTTCCTTACTACTCTGTGATTTTGAGATATTAAGGGTGTTATCTTTATGGTAGAGTATCTTTTCCAATTTATTCTTTTCCGGTCATGGTTATTTCTTACTTGCACAATCCATCTGAGTTTATTACACGTGTGGTTTTTAAATGAATAAAATAATCAACAATGATGACAATTCTACTCCTGACATACGACACAAATTAATAGAAAAAACACATTATTTATTTTCCACATAAAAGAAAACAAAATATAAACAGAAAAAAAATTATTAGCAGAACAGTGATGCAAAAATCAGTTCATACCTTGTAAAAGCTAAACATTTTTTCATCTGGTTTTATTTGCATATTCATTGACTTATTTACCTTTACATTTTCCCAGTTATACGAGAGATGTTATATATAACTTTTACACAATAGAACACGACTTCCCGCAATGCTCGTGACTCGTCTTTGACTTTTTAGAATAATTAACACTGGGAGTCACATAAAATCACGTACCACACCGCACTCTTCTCTTTTACTGGACTTCCTCATAGTCTTAACCCCGCTAATCTACTAAGTACTCGTGAATTATTAGGTTAACTCCTTCAGTATGATGACACGTTTTCATATTCATTCTGGTTATTTTGGGATATTTTATAGAAACTCATTTATAGAAACTCATGCGGAGATTAAATCAGTACAGACTCTGGCCAGTAATCTTCTGACCACCGTACAACCTTCCTAATGTCAATGAAAGCGTCTGATCACACCAAAATCTCAAGCTAGGAAGGTGTCCCAGAACTGAAGCGGTTAATGACTGTCACCGAATCAGACTAGAGATCGAAAGAAATTGCATAACACAATGGAAATCAATGCACCATTTCATCTTGAACCATTTTACTAGAGGGACAAACACCATTACTAAACAATATCCAACAATACAGTAAGTCTGATGCATTCTGAACACCACTAAACACACACACACGTACTAACACCATCTCCAACACACATTATTAAAAAAACTGCCTTCTGCCACATATTTCCATCTTATCACTAATCACTTCGTTGTTATATGAGAAACACGCTACAGCCAATACATTAATGACAGAGACCCGCAGAGGATTCATGGAAAAGAGGAAGGGGGAGGGGTGAGGTGTGGGTTCTCTGTGGTAAGATGGTAAGGGGTGTGGGTGGTGGTTGGGCGATGGAGGTTGGGGTGGGTGGGTGTGTGGTTTGGTTGCCGTGTGTCGGTCATCATAGGAAGAAGGGAAGCCAGACAGACGAGTAATTCTTTTCGTCGTCGCCTTGCAGGGGTGAACGACCGCCAGGGAACGTGCTACTGTCTCCTAATGATTGGTATGTAATTACTTTCATT
>CM035188.1:19000590-19018296 GCA_020233015.1 Callinectes sapidus | reverse complement strand
TCTCTCTCTCTCTCTCTCTCCACCAGTGCAGCCTTTCCCACGCACGCCACGTTAAGTTACACCTTGTAATTCACGGTGTAATATCACGGCTTACACGCGGTTAAGTATACTTGCGGAGTAATACCCTGTTCATGTATCCTTTGTCTTACCTGCATTGCAATCACCTGTTGGAGATTAGAGTGTATAGTCGAGGATGGACGGGGGAAAGTAGCAGAGAGAGAAAGAGAGAGAGAAGGTGGTGATGGTGGTGGTTGTGACGGGGAGTGGTGGTGGTGGTGGAGGTGGAGGAAGGAGGGGGAGTGTTAGAATCGGGATAAGAGCCAGCAAGGGAGCAAGGCTGGTGGATTAATTTTAGAGTGTGGATTAACGATGTGTGCACGTGACGGTGGCATTTTGTGACGGGATGTGTGGCGACTGTCGAGGAGGAGGAGGGACAGGAGGGAGGGGGGGGACAGGAGGGAGGGGGGGACAGGAGGGGGGACAGGAAGGGGACCAGAAGAAAGAGAAGAGATAGGATAAAGACTGCAGGAGTACATGGCAGTGAATAGAATAAGTAAGGTATCATATTTCTCCAAGGCATCTGAAGGTGGTCATAAAAGTTAGCCATTAAATTCCTTAAAAAAAATGACGGAAGAAAGTATTTTCATGGATGTACATTCCTTGAAGGCTTTGGACGAGAGAGAGAGAGAGAGAGAGAGAGAGAGAGAGAGAGAGAGAGAGAGAGAGAGAGAGAGAGGAGTACAAGGAAGCATGCGTCATTAGTCGGACGGTAGCAGAAGTGTCAAGAAAGTTAGGAGTAGAGCGCCTCTATTTCTTTTCTTCATCTTCCTCTCATCGTGGGTGATGGCTCCCCTACTCCCCGTATCTCTCCGCCCCTCCACTTCCCACCGCGCCGGCCACCAGCCACACCCACCCAGCCAGTGAAGCCCCTCGTCGGCAGCACTGCGTCGCTTGCCGGTCCACGTGCCGGCGTGTACCGCAGCGTGGGTGTGAGGACAGGCCACAATCCTAATAGACGCAGAGGGCAATAATAGTTTGAGTGTCCCTTACAGAGACGTCCTCAGAGTGGCGAGGGGCGCGGCTGGCTAGTGGACCCGGCACGAGCCCCATGCTGGTGCGCGTTACGGTATTACATAAAAACAACCTCCTCCGGACCGTTCGTTCCCTTTAACCTGCGGCCGCTCCACGAGGGGACTATGTTAGGCCTAACGCCCAGCCTTCTTAGGGACGCTGGGTACAAAAAGTTCATCGGGAACGTAGGCTTACTACTTCTATACACACTTAGCAACACACACACACACACACACACACACACACACACACACAAACATGCGCGCGCACGCTTCATATGCGTGCAAGAGCAAGATGCATGCAAATAGAGTAGATACGTATATATGAAATAGGAAGCACATTAAATATACAGATCTAAAAATTACTATATTGTGAGTGTCGGAAGAGCCCTGTATGTCGTTACACTGAGTGACTGATAAATTGCTTACGTAAGATTATATAATGAAAAATAGAATAACAGGATGTTGCTGAGCTAAGGATTTTTTCTATGGTAAATCACACGTGGATAAAAGAAGAAAGAACATAGCAAGTCTTTTTCCATCCCCCCATAAGCTGATTAATAACCAGACATCACAAAAGGGTGTACTGCCCCGGTGATGCAGCGCCGCGTGGCCATCGATGAAGAGTGGCTAGTCACGTCGCCCGGTGGCCGGACTGGCGGAGCAGCGACAGCTCGGCGTAGGAGTCAACCCTGTCTATGGTGACCAGGACGCGAGGAGGCGGGGAAGGCGAGAGTTGGGATGAAGAACAAAGCTTCTACATACCTTGCGGCGGGTGGCCTCTTCACCCTCAACATGCCGTTCTTTTGTATTTCAAGGTTATGACATGTATCAGCCAGCAAATACTCGTCGTTCCCGGAGGCTACGATATTCCTGGAGACGCCTGACAAGGGTACACGCTGAGCTGTATCCATCGGTGGCCTTGACTACTAGTTATCCTTGAGTCTTGCCACGTGTGCCAGCAAAACATGGTGGAATTCCCGAAATTACACACCATCAAAATTATTCTACACACATCTCACTATAATGATCTCGATAATTGTAAGAACTTAAAGGTAAACATTTCCATATCTATTCCGAAAGTTCCTCATCAGTTTCCACAGCTAAGATAAAGCATATTCAAATGACTAACGTGAGAAAGTCACGTGTCCAGTACTCACCTCCTCTCATCTCAACCACACTAACATAAGTAAGTATTCAAATAAATTAAGGTAAGAGTTTGCCTTCCATCAAAATAAAAGAATACAAACCAAGCACTGTAAAGAAAGTGAATACATTATCCCTGCTCTTCCATGAGGATAAATAGAAAGATAACGTATATGAAAGTGACGTGCGTTTAAACCTCATATTGAATAAATTATAATGAAAAAGTGAAGTGCAAACATATCATTCTTTGAGTTTACTATAGAAGTGTGTATACAACAGCCCCAGCTATTTACTCAATTGTAAAAGTATGCTTTACCTTAGTCGCCATTAGAAGTGCGATACCATTTACTTGCATTAGCAGAGGAACCATTTAATGAGGCAGCAAATAAACAGTAAGCAGGGGATGTGAACCATTAGTGTGGGCAAATAAGTAAACACACACACACACACACACACACACACACACACGAAGAACAAAGTAAACGGAATATGTAATGATAAACGTGACCATGAATAAAACAATCTCTTGAGCCATACAAAATGCAATAAGAAAAAAAGCCAAAACATAAAAAATAAAATAAAATAAATGAATAAAAAACGGAAGCTTACTTAACATGGCTATTTTTCACAGACGTCACATATATGAGCCCTTTCATAGTGAACTTTCCGGCAAGACACTGAATAACGCTCGTAGCCATATCGTGACATACACTCCGCCTTCTAATTATAGTGTACGAGCGAGCCCTTCTCTTGTTATAGGAAACAGAAGCCACACTAGTACACAGTCTTGAACACAGATCTCATTAACGGCTGAGGTGTGTGTGTGTGTGTGTGTGTGTGTGTGTGTGTGTGTGTGTGTGTGTGTGAGTGTCGCTAGGGCGTGACCCCAAGCCTTAGAGGGGGGGGCCTGGCAGTCCATCGTCAGGTTCTGGCCAAAGTTCCTAAATATTCTACGAGGGAAGAGGAAAAGACTCAACAAAAATATGAACTCGACTGCACAAAACAAGAGGCAAAACAAAGTCACACTCGAAAAAGTTTAGGAGAAAAATAGGAAGGAACCGGTTTTCAAATGTTGTTAGTGCTCAGACGTTGGGGAGATTTAAAAGAAGATTGGACAAGATTTTGGATGAGGATGATAGGTGGAAATAGGTAGAGGTATTCACATAGGGACTGCACAAAAATAGGTCTAACGGCCTCTTGCAGCTTCCCTCATTTTCTTATATTCTTAAAGCACTCCAAATGTACTGAATATATATAAATGAAAAAGGGGAACCAAAAAAAAAAAAAAAAAGATACCATGTAATAGAATCAACATGCGAGATAAATGAGAACATAACACGTGTAGATGAGACCAAACACTTAGCTCACCTCTGTAGATATGGCGAGATATGCCTTTTTTTGTAGAGATCGGTGATTAAAGGGAACATTTTTTTGTGTGTAGGTTATATTTTTTTTAGCTTTCAGTCAGTCTTAACTTTGAAAGACACCTCTTAGCCATACAAACTTATGATACTTTAGTGCTGTTTCTGTACTTTCTGTTACGAAAAATACTGTGTAACGTTTCTATATTAATCTTTCACCCCTTCATTACTGGGACAGATTTTTACCACGAATTTGAGGTGTGATTAAATAGTTTTACTGACATTAAGAAGGGTCTATTAAGGTCAGAAGGTCAATGGCCGGAATCTGTACTCTTTTAATCCCCACTAAGTTCCTCAAGTAGTATGAAATCGTAAAATAATAAGTAGAATAAATATGAAAATGCGCCTCAGTAGTGAAATGGGTTAATTGATTCTTATATAAATTTCGTTTTCCATTGACATGTGCTGTATTTTTTTTTAAAGTGTTGAGTATTGGTTCTCTCTGCTATTTTATCTTTCACAGGTCGAAACACCTAAATCACTACACCATGAAAGAGGAAGGGAGAAAAAATATATAAAAAAAACTTTGAACTGTTATGCATAATACATCTCATTTACTATGCATGGAGTGGCAATCTCCAAGATACTGATTGCTGGCTATCTATGTGCAAATATTTATTTAATCTTTCATGGCTCCAAATATCTCATAAAAATTTGGTTCACATTTTTTTTTTTTTTTTTTTTTGGAGCTACGAAAAAATACCGGTTGTTGAATAAAAACAAAAACATGAATGGATACCGAAAGCTTTAGAGGAAATAAATGTAGAAAATCTGGATGCTGAGAGTGAATGAAAAGAGGAAAAGAGAAATACCACGAATAAAACACCTGCTTTGCTCTGCTATAACGTTCCATAACTCTCATAATATAACCAACTGAATAACAGAATAACTAACTAACTAACTGAACATATGACCACAGACAAAATACAGTAAGGATGAGTTCAGTTTAATAAAAGAAGATATTAGTACAAAATATTTTCTTTTTTTCCCTTGTCCTTCCATTTGCACCAGAAAGTAACAAATGTAATGAAGTTTAGATGGTACAAGTGTAATATATAGTTTCCGATCGCCTCATCGTATCCCAATATAGACACCAGCGTAGGAGGAGGTGAAAGGAAAACACAATGGAAGAAGCTTGACTTTATTTCCCGACCCTTTTCGCTGATCGGGCACTGAAGAAGCCAATAGTGACACCGTTCTGGAAATAAACCCAACTCTCTTCCACTGTGTTTTCTCTTCTCCTCCTCCCACAACCTGTCTTAATGTCTATAAATAAATACCAACAATAAATAACACCAACTGCTTCTGAACACGTTACGAAAAGGAGAAGAAAAACAGATAAATATAAGGTAAGAAGGAGAATAAAGTACATAATTCACTAATAAATATAAAAACATACACAAATCCAAACTGCCTATAAAAAAGTGGTTAAATCACCATCATGAACAACACTGCTAAAAAAAGAAGAAAAAAAGCATCCATGTCAAAGCGTAAGTAAAGGTTAAGAAAATAAATACAAGGAGAATAAAGTACAATATTCACTACTGATAAATAAAAAAAATAATAAATAGAACACATACATATCTAAGCCTCTTATAAAAAAAAATGATACTAGATCACGGTTAAACAGTTACCCCGATGAACAACACTGCCAAAGAAAACCATATATCAAGTTTCGTTCTTTATTCACGTTCTGGCTTTCTCTTGCTGTGAAGTTGCGAGATTTTGAACATTTGCATAATTTCCCATAACATTAAAATTTGCATAACATTATCTATTCCATCACCATAACCTCATAATACGCAATGGCTGAAGAATATCCTTTAAAATACCGTGGCTTCTGTAAAATGAAAAGGAAAAAAAGAAGGAATATAAATGAAGGGAAATAAACTAAACTAGAAAGATCAAACAAAACAATGAGTTAAATATAGAATGCAGTGTTTTTGTAGGAAAATTAACAAATAAGGGGAAAATAGCATGGTTTCTCTAAACTGAAAGAAAAAAAGGGGGCTGTAAATGAAGGAAAACAAGAATATACTAGAAAGATCAAACAAAATAAGTGAATTAGATAGAATCCAACAAACTAACAAATGGAGGAAAAAAAATGTATTAAACAGAATACAGTGTAGTGGCAGGGAAACAAGTACGTAGAATACTGTCAACTGGAAGCAGTACGAATTAATTAAGGAACGTAACAGGCAGGATAGAAAACAAGTCTTTAATGTATAATCGGAATTAATTAGAGAGTGCAGTGTAGAGGCACGAAAACAAGTAACCTAATTAAAGAAGAGTACAGGTGTAAAAGAAGCAATGAATAAGTAAAAAAATATATATATGCAGACACTAATGAATTTCAGAAATAACTCATTTACTAGAATCTAAACAAAATATTATCGTTGTTTGAAAGAATGAATAAAGAATACGCAATTAATAAACTAGTGTTCATTAAGAAAAACAATTACGATAAAAAAAAAAAACAAATTCCTCGTTAAATATTTTTCTCACATTATTATCTACATCTTTGAAAATACTTACGCTAATATTCTCAAAGACGTCCTTGCTTCACCTCCAGATTTGAAAAGGCTTTATTCAAATTGACACAAAATTTTTTTAAGGTGTTTCTAAAGTTGTAGAGGCAAAGTGACAAGATTTCCACATGATCAAATGGAGAAACACTCTTAAAAACCTTGCTAATTATCTCTGTGGGCTTTGGAAATAGTGGTGGTGAGAGACTAAAGCATTTTTTAATAAGGACCTCTTTTTTCTGCAATTTCTCGAGTACGTAATCCTATAACTTGTCAAAAAATAAATTCACTCCTAATTATTCTATCCTATTTTATCCAGGGATACAATTTATTACATTTACCTATTTGTATCAGCAAAAAGAATGAATTAATGCGCTACTCCATGATTAACACTAAGAAAGGCGATGAATAACCTAAAAAAAAGTGCAGAGATGATAAACGAACCCCATAAAACACATCGTTTATTTCTGGGCCTCACTTATGACTGTAATTGCCACCGAGATGATGCAGTGTCAAGTCAGCGTTATAATTAGTGGCGGCTAAAAGTGATGCTTCGTGTCCTCCTGAAAGACAAATACCACACACGCGCCACCAATTACTATCACGTTAAGTCACGTTTAATCCCACGCCCACACCGAACAGAAGGATGAATAGGTTAACGTCAACAATAACACGCAGAGAGAGAGAGAGAGAGAGAGAGAGAGAGAGAGAGAGAGAGAGAGAGAGAGAGAGAGAGAGAGAGAGAGAGAGAGAGAGAGAGAGAGAGAGAGATGGGGGAAGAGGGCAGGTGATATACTAGTTTTCTTTACGTAAGTTGGGAAAACTGGCCAAAACCAACATAAATAGTAAAAAAAATACCTCATTTCGTTGCCAGTACCAGTGCAGGTCAGAGAAACCTCCATCTTAAACGAGTCACTAAAATGTTTTAATATCCAATCAATTTGATTTTTACTTCTATGTTACTGCCAATGCTGCCTTTCAATTCTTTCCTTTACGCTTGCACCATTCCATTCTATCAAGCGTCAGTGGAGGCCATAGAAGTTAATCTGTTAATGGTTGTGACGGGGAGGCGGAGGGAGACGGCGAATCTCTCTCGCTAAGTAGGTAAAATGATGAAGCTGAGTTTTCTAACATTACGATGAATCACAGAAGATTTTTATTGTGATTGATTCTAATGTTGAGCATGAATTAAGAAGAATTATAAGTCAGGTATTTTTTGTATAGATTTTAGCAATTTTTCTCCAGTTAATCTATCACGCATTAGCTTGCAGCTCAGGATGAAAAATATAAAATAAAGACACTGTTGTGTGTGTGTGTGTGTGTGTGTGTGTGTGTGTGTGTGGTATTTTCATCCAAAAAAAACTAAAAAGTATTTGCTGGTGATGTAAAGAAAAGCAAACCAAAATAGTATTACATCATAAATTGCATGTCAAATTATTAAAGATTAATTAATAGCAACAAACACCAAAAAACTTCTAAATAAGTCTTACAGAAGTGTTAAGTCCACTTTTTTCGAGTTTTTATTAAAACATTTTTATTGTCAAGGCTCAAATACGCAATACTTCTATATTTGTATTTTTTTCTATTTTTTCCCGAGTTCATATGATACACGGCGCCTTTATATTCTTCGAACAGAAGTGAAATAATGAGTTAGGAAGAAAATAAGCATCTTTTGTATCATATTTCTATAACATCCACGTATTTTTACCCGGTTTCTTTCTTGTGTTAATAATTGATAGGAGCAGAAGGGCGGCGTTGTTTAGGTCTGAGACACGTGTTCGATTTCCCGCGGTGGTGTCCGGTGGCGCGTGAGGCGGGTCCTCAACACGCTGACGAGGCTCTGGGACGCTGTTTGGCCGCCGTTAGTAAGCAGAACACGTCCCTCTTGGATAAATTCTTGAAAAAAAGATTAATATTTAGTGAGCAGGACCGAACAGTCCACTCTTCCTGGTGTCCTGGGGAGGTTGTTCAGCCGTGGACTGTGGGGCTCCTCCGGTATTGTTTCCACGGCATTCAGTTCACGGGAAATACAGTAAAAGGTAGAGTGGCAGAGTCCCGGTAGCCGCATCACCTTGCTACTCACTCCCGTTTTCTCTCCAGCGATTCTGTGTGGCCTTATTCCACCCACAATCCTGAGACCCGGGCCGCGGCATTACAATTGCTTCCCTCAGGTGGTACCGCGGAGAGCCTCATTTGCTAACCACCTCTGGAAACCTGGAATAGTTGGGTGTACCATCTACTCGCGTCCTGCCCGGAATTCCAGCACAAGGAGGTCAGGTAAAATATGAAGAAA
This sequence comes from Callinectes sapidus, assembly GCA_020233015.1. NCBI lineage: Eukaryota > Metazoa > Arthropoda > Malacostraca > Decapoda > Portunidae > Callinectes > Callinectes sapidus. Next base: position 19,009,841 of record CM035188.1, on the reverse strand, counting down.
CGCCTCGTATGAAACATGTTAGTCGTCACGAACCTTCCCATATTCCTTGACGTGCTGTGGCGGGATCAAGAGGCGGGGTGAAAAAAATATGACGATTCCAGGAAGCGCAACAATGGTATGGAGGTCGCATCTGTCCACACGCCCTTTCAGCCCCGCTCAGCACTAACAGTAATTACCCTTGAGGACAATTCCACCAGCCACGCATTCAGACGGTCATTCCAACAACTCGAGTTAAAATAAGGAAAGAAAAACCTCTACATTTCCAGTCCGTCGGTCTCTCTTAGTCTCGTCCATTCAAGAATATTTTTTTTACACATATTAATAGTATTGTTTTTTCCTTACAAGACCACAATCGTCATTTAACAAGTGGATGCTTCATATATATTTACTCTCTCTCTCTCTCTCTCTCTCTCTCTCTCTCTCTCTCTCTCTCTCTCTCTCTCTCTCTCTCTCTCTCTCTCTCTCTCTCTCTCTCTCCTTATTGTCCTTTATCTCTCATTTCCCAGTATTCCTTCTGTTTTTCACCTACACTCCCATCCCTCCTCCTCATACACCTCCCCTTTCTCTCCCTCCCTATGCACTCCCATCCCTCCCCCATATGCACCTCCTCTCCCTCCCCGGCGGCATGAGTGTAGGCGGAGAGGAATCCTGTGTCGCACGTCCAGTACACGATACTTCTCTTTCCAATGTATCTGTTGTGTTCTGAATGGATAAGAGAAGAAAAGTTGGTCGATAGAAAGAAAACCTATACTGCATGGAACTCCAGGACAGAAAAAACAAAAAAACAGATACAAGGAAAGAAAGCAGAAGGGGAAATTATATTAAAACAATGATATGTATAGCAGGAAACGATGAAATATGAAATGAGTGTAGGAGTGTAAAGAAAGTTTCGTGTGCTTGAAATTTAGAGAAAAAAAAGGGAGAAAAATATTAACAAAATGAAAATAAATGAAGAAGATATAAAACAGTGATGAAATATGTAATAAGTGCTACGATACAAATAAATAAAGTTATCACTTATGAAAAATTAAAAGATAAATATATAAAAGTAAGAAAAAGCACAATAGCAGAAAAAATTACACCTACAAACAGCATTCAGGTATCAGTAGGTGATGGAACATGAATAGACTGTACACAGAATATAAATGAAAAATATCTATAATGTATAAGACTCCAGAAAAAAAAAAAAGATCAGAAGAAAACATGAAATTAGAAAAAAATATGACAATTCAACCTAATAATATGAATAATACATACAGTCATTCGAAATGTTAAATACCAAGGGAGTAAAAAAAAGAAAGTCTATAGTTCTCTTGAACTTAAATACCCCCATAAAAAATAAAAAAATAAAAACTGAAAAGTAATGATATGAAAGAAAATATAAAGGTATGTAATGCATTATACTTTTTGATACCAAACACGAAGGAAAGAAAAAAAATAGAAAAAACAAGTGAAGTTCGGCATGAAACAAATAAAAATACGATAACACAGGTATACGAAATTTCACAAGAGAAAAGATGGCAGAAACAAAATGAAAGATGAGAAAAACCCTCAATCATATATAGTTATATAAAAAAGGAGGCAAATACGAACTTAATTTTCTCAATAGATAAGTGTATCAATCATCTACTACAGGGAACAGGTGATAAATAAAACAAGGAAAGAAAAATAACAGGCAATACCTTTCTAGATACACGAAGCTGTAGGAAACGATGATATTGAACTTCCATGACACCAAGGAAAAAGAAAATAAAAAAACTAAAATAAGAATGAAAAGATAAAAAGGAAGAGAAGGTGAAAGCAGAACACTAAATAAAAAAGTACAAATAAAAGAAATACAATGTGGTGATGTCAGACAAAGTGTTAAATAAAATAAGGAAGAAAAACAATGGGTAACTAAAATATGAAGAAAATAAGATATAGGAGGAGGGAAGGTGAAAACAGAACACTAAATAAAAAGTACAAATAAAAGAAATACAATTAGGTGATGTCAGACAAAGTGATACATAAAACAAGGAAGAAAAACAATGGGTAATACATTTCTAGGTACACGAAGCTATACAAAACGATGATATTGAACTGCCATGACATAAACAAAAACTGAAATACGAGAAAATACGGTAGTAAAAGAGAGAAAGAGAGAAACAGAGCACCAAAAGAAAATTACAAATAAAAAAATATAGCTGGGTGATGCAAGACAAATTCATGTATTAATGAAAGAAAAAAAAAACTTCTGAAGAAAAAGCAAACAGGAAAACAAAAGCAAGTGGCTGGTCTTTTTTTAGGGGGGTGGGGGGCGTTGGGGGGCAGAGGGAGAGGAAGAAAAGCATCTCTGTGTAACAAGAGATGGTAAAATCTGCCTATAAGTTTGTCCAGAGCCAGAATAATAATGAATACTGTTCCAGGGGGAGGGAAAATATTACGAAGAGAGACTTTGCAGGATTACTCAGACGATGGATGTAGTTTTTTTTGTGTGTGGAGCCAAGAAGAAAGAATATAAAGAAAAGAACTGAATATTCCTCAAACCGCGTCGTGGATTAGAACTTTTACAGAGACTACGTGAAAAGATTGTGGCTGGTTTCCTGTCAGTATAGTTTACATATAGCGTTTAAATACCCAAAATATGCAGACCAGTTATTTTAGAGAGATAGATAAATAGATAGATAGATAGATAAAGAAAGAGAGAGAGAGAGAGAGAGAGAGAGAGAGAGAGAGAGAGAGAGAGAGAGAGAGAGAGAGAGAGAGAGAGAGAGAGAGAGAGAGAGAGAGAAGGTACGTAACATATATCTCTCGGGTCTTCCTTAGTTCACCAGGATGGGATGAGACTAAGTTCTGAAGGATTCCCTCTTGAATGGGGAAGCTGGTATATTTTCCTCAAAAGCTTTTTTTTCTTTTTGAAGTTTAATCCCGCGACACGTGCAGCAGAGATAACTAAAGAAAAAAGTGCTGTTGCTTTTGTTTATTTACTGAGCAATACGTAGACTTCAAGGTATTAGCCCCTTCAGCACTGGAACACATTTTTACTATGAGTTTTGGGTGTGATTGGACGATTTTATTGCCATTAGGAAGGGTCTATGGAGGTCAGAAGATTAGTCCCCAGAGTCTTTACTATTTCAATCCCCACATGAATTTCAGAAGCTGTATAAAATCGACAAATAATAAGGAAAATAAATATATAAGTCCGTCCCGGTACTGAAGAGGTTAAGATATCCAAGAAAAGCAAAAGTTAAAATTAATTAGAATCTTGATTGCTGTTTGTCTTCCTCCCTTACACTTCCCGCATGCATACACGTTTCATTACATATCTAATTACATTCATGAACAAAATTAATATAAGGGAAGCTGCAAAAATTAGTCAAATCGGTACGTAGCAGTAAATTGTGTTTCTCTTGGTTAACCCTTTTACTGTGATTTAGGTTGTGTTCCGTATTAACAAACCACTTCCGAGATCTTTCGTTTTAAGTTAGGCATCTCAAAGCATTCTACACTATACTACTTGAAGATGGTTAAATATACACTTTTTTTCTTTTCCTATCTTCTCGTCGGTGTTTGTTAAGATTTCGTTGTTTTAGGACTGTGTTGTAGTGTTTGTCTTGGTTAAACATAGACACGTGCACACACAGATATCATTGAAAAAACACAACGCCACCAGAAACTTCACAGATTTACTTCCAGCTCCCGAATCGTGCGCTGGTTCTCCTTTCACGGATTTCCTCTCTCCTCAACGCTTCACTGAGCACTGACTCAAACCCAATGGCACACACATCAGGCAAAGACATTCCGGGTAAGTAACGTAAAGGAAGCTTCAAGACAGGCGACGACAACTGCTGGTGTCATGTAATATTAACTTCCCCTTGCTCTCCTTTCAGACTTTGCTGGAACTGGAATGGAAAAGACAAGAGGGAAAAAATGAAGAAAAACATATAAATAGAAAATCCTGTGTATACTTGTGGTTAATTTAGAACGGTAGCAGTGTTATTTGTGTCAGTGGCGGTGTTTGTTTGCTGGTATCTCTTTCACTCCGGTTCTTGAAATGCGAGTCGAGAGTTGATAATATAATGACGTGAGTGTGCGTGCTGTGTTCGTGAAGGAGGAGGAGATAGAAAGTATAATGAAGTTGTACCAACGCATGAGTGTGGAGCTTTCGTACCTAAGTCTCTTCTGATATATTTGGTTCATTTTTCTCAATAAACGCGGTGGCAGAGGCGGTGTTTAAGACTGTCACCGCCTTTGTTAAGACTCGACACAAAAAAATAACGGAGGTGAGAGAAGACACGGCGGGCAAGTTACAAGGTCATTAATCTGAAGGACAACCTCATTAACACGGCAGGTAAAGCCGACACCACCACCACCACTTCCACCACTACCACCACCGCCACCACCACCACCATCTCTTCACTACTCACTTCTTCCTCTATGAAAACCACGCCAGTCAAATTCTTTAATTAGAACACCAATGTCATTCTCTGTTACCAACGCCACAACCTCTCAAAACAGCATAACTACTACCTATATTCATTTCAATACAACCACCTCCATTACAACTACCATCCATATGCTTCTCTATTTCCAACTTCCTATGACTTGACTTTATTTAAGAGGGAGGTTTCAAAACATGTGTCCCTATTTTCAGTTAGCTCTTTTTTATCCTACACGGGGACTGGCAAATTAGTGGGTTTTATTTCATTATTTTCGTTGCCTTCGGCCGACTTCCTCCTCTTGTATAAAGAACAACAACTAAAACTCACCATTTCAACACTACTACCAGTATAACCACCACTACTGTCACCAAACCCATGCAAACCTACACTAACACTGCTACTGCCACTATGTCATCACCAACTCCACAATTCACCACCACCTCCATTACGACCCAAAACTTCCACAACCGTCACTATCACATCCTTCACCACCACTACCACCACCACCACCACCACCACCACCACCACAACTCACTGCCGTCACAGAGAGTTCCAGCGACATGCCATCGATCCTTGCCGCTCGTAATTTTTTTTCTTACTTTTTTGTTGGGGAGAGAGGACGGGGGGAGTACAATTTAATGCCTCGTACTTCTGTTGGTGCCAGTGCTCCTTCAACCACCATCGCCACCACCGCCGCCATGTTAGAGTAGTGTTAGATTTGGTGATACTTTAGTTATATATGCTTCGAGGATTATCTATTTGTTCTCCTATTCATTAATCCATTCATGTTTACTCATCTCCCATTTTGCTATCCATTTATACATTGTTCTATTCACTTATATGGCCATTCCTATCATTCATTTTTTTCTTTTCTTCCGTGTAGTACTTTTTTATGTAAGAGGGGAGAAGCTGACCAAGGGCAACATAAATAATAGAAACCCCTACATAGTTGTCAGTTCTCTTGTCTGTTCACACGTCCACTAGTCCAATCATCTACATATCATCTCCTCTACCCATTTATCCTTCCATCCATCAATGCATTCACTCTTCCTTTCAATAATTCACCCCATCCATCCATCCATCCATCCAATATATTTAAGATTCTGACCAGCAATACTCTATCATAAATCTATCCATTAGTCCATCTATGAACTCATTATCTCATTTACCCATCTATGCATTCACTCCTTTCATCTATTTAATCTATCTATCCATCCGTCCATCCATCTGACCAGCGTGTTTCCATTATTCCACTATGTACTCTTCATCTCATTTACCCACCTCCATCTATGCATTCACTTCATCTATTCACCTCATCCATCCGTCCACCCATCCAGTTCTTGTGTCTTGAAATCTGGAGAACTATACTGAGCCCTGCACCAGCCAAGCCTCGTCCCTCACCTGACCAGCCAACCACGTGTTTGAGCCTCATCCCCGTCATTGATTATTGGACCCGGCGTAATGGAGGCCTCAACACACGCCTTAAAGTAGCTTGCGTCCTTGTGTCACCGTCGCTCCGCTATTATGTTTTATTATTGTTGTTGTTTGTTGATATTGTTGGTATTGTTGTTGTTATTATTGCTGTTAGTATTATTATTATTATTATTATTATTATTATTGTTGTTGTTATTGTTGTTGTTGTTGTGGCTATGAAGCAATTTGATACTTGTAATATTTCTTGGTCACTTATGTACTAAGCGTGATTTGATGTGTGTTTACTGTATTTGTCTCTTTATTTTGTACCAGTGCTTGATTCTCTCTCTCTCTCTCTCTCTCTCTCTCTCTCTCTCTCTCTCTCTCTCTCTCTCTCTCTCTCTCTCTCTCTCTCTCTCTCTCTCTCGTCTCTCTCTCGTCTCTCTCTCTCCAAGCAATCAACGTCAATACAAAGACGACGAAGCAGAGAGAAAAGGAAGGAAACACGCCAAGCTTCATTCAAGACTCCACAAAGCAACCAATCTGCTCACTGTTTTGCTGCTCCTCAGTCTTAATCAATTAGTTCCCCAACAATTCTTGAAGTTTTAGCCCTTGTTGAAATTAATGAAGGTGAATCAATTAAAATCACGCAAAACAAGTAGGAAGAAAAGTCTCTCACTATCTAGAACACTGACTAGACAATGCATTAGTTTTTATTCCAGATTTTGGCAGATTCAACGTATATAGCGGGTACAGTGATTCTAAGTTCATTCCAGTTACATTAAACTCAAGGTACAATAAATTCCAAATACATTCCTGGTGTACAGTATATTCCAAGTTATTCCTATTGGTTCCCCGCGCTTCTCATCCTCTGGTAACACGAAACAAGTCTTCTCCTTCCACCTTCCACTTCCCTCACAAATTTCTGCAGGATTCCATCACCTTGGAGGCAGCGACACTGAGGAAAAACTACACAACCTTCATATAGGCTTCGTCAGAGAGAGAGAGAGAGAGAGAGAGAGAGAGAGAGAGAGAGAGAGAGAGAGAGAGAGAATATTGCAAACTCCACTAAAACAGGTCAATCGAGATAAACGAACAGGAGGAGAGGGAGAGATAAGTCACACGAAAAAAAAATTTAATCTACATATACAAAACGAAAGAAAAAAAACACTAAAAAAAAAAAAACACCACGCATTCCTGTACCCAGAACCAGCAAAGAGGTCACACTAAAGCTGCATCATGACCCTGGACTCAATGCCCCACAAGGGAAAGCAAGCATCGTGGCGCGTGTTCCCCCCCCTCCTCCCCCCTTACAACGTGAGTTATGACGCCACCAACAAATAACTACTATCTAACACATCACATGCAGCCCTCCTGGTGGCAAGCTATCCGCTATATTACACGGCGATGTGAATGTATTGGAGTTGTGGCGGTACTGTAGCTAACTGGAGTCTGAAAAGCTCGTTGTGGGAATCTAGGATATAGTAGAACAGTAGCGGTAGAGTATGGGTGTGCGTGCGTGAATGCGTGGACAGACTATTTGTTTTTCTTTACCGTAACGGCGTGTGGTAGAGCGGAGAAATGGGTCATAGTAGTAGTAGTAGTAGTGGGGACGTGGCGTGTTTTGGTTTTATTTGCTCCTGTTTTTATTATTTTTTTTTCTGTTATTGTATTTGAAACTTAGGAAGGTTTTTTTCATTTTGGGAGTAAAGAGTACGGTAAAATGAAAATGGTTGTAGTTGAAAGGATAAAATGAATCGCGGTTGTAATGGGGGCGAAACGTATTTGCTTCTTTTTTTTCTATTATCGTACTCGAAACGGAGATATTTTTTACTTCATTTTCTAGAGTTATGATAATCTATTGAGAGAGAACAGTGGTGAGGTTAATGCTGTATTATTCCTACTGTTACCTTTTGGACAAATTTTTTAAAGAAATCATTCACGTTAAGCGTATCTGTGTCTGTCTTTTACTTTCTGTCATCATATTCCAAATTTAGATTATTTTTTGTATTATTTGTATTTTTACGGAACAATTAAAAAAAAAATAGCGTGAACGGAGGAGGAACAATTGTGATTAGATTGATTTTTTTTCTTATTGGTCCTTTTATGTTTGAGTATATTTCAATGTTGTTATTATGGTTTGATCGGTTTTGCATGAAATGTTTAGGCGATGATTGTCATTGTTATTGTCGTTGTTACTGTTGTTGTTATTGTTGTTGTTGTTGTTGTTGTTGCTTCGCAGTACGCAAATGATATGTGGATGTTACCATGTCTGTTTGAAAGATAAATGCTCAAATATTTAGTTGATGATCAATAAATTATTTATCTTTATCTATCTGTCTATATGTTAACCTCTTTCCTTGAGTCTATCAACTTATCCCGGACAGTCTCATCATATCTTATGTACCTCTCTCTCCATTTTATCTATTCATCCATCAATCATTTTATCTAGTATCTATCTACCCCATCTATTCGCACACAAAGTATGCAATACGCAAAGAAAATTACCTTCAAATGAATTCTGAACTAAAAAAAAAAAATTGAAGAGTTATAATATAACTCTTCAATTTTTTTATTTTTTTTTTTAAATTTATTTGACGGTCATTTTCTTTACGCATTCATATAATTTATGTATTGTCTCATTTCGTTTGTTTTATGTTCTAATTCCTTCCTATAATTCTAAACTAGAAAAAAATACTCAAAAAGAAAAAGAAAAATATAGGAAAAGAGTGAGAACATGCAACAAACGAGATGACGCAATACACAAATTATACACGTACGTAAAGAAGACAACCTTCAAATGAATTATAAACTCAATAATGATAATAATAATAATAATAATAATAATAATAATAATAATAATAATAATAATAATAGTAATAATAATAATAATAATAATAATAATAATAATAATAATAATAATAATAATAATAATAATAATAATAACAATAACACTGAATTACATGGGAAATATAGAAGAGAATGAGACAACACAATGAACAAAAAGACGCAATGCACACACACACACACAGACTGGTAGGTATGTAGGCTGGCGCACTGGCGGGGGCTCCAAGTGGGAAAAGAGGCGGCAAGGCAGAATAAAAGAGGTGAGAGAAAAAATCTGAAAAATTCCTCCGCGTGAGTAAATTGGCCTAAACGACAGGAGGTGATTTGACGAACTTCGAAGGGAAAGAACCTTGTCCTACTTTGCGTTAAGAGAGGAATGGATGACGCTCGTGAAAGTGGTGGTGGTGGTGGTGGTGGTGGTGGTGGAAATAATGCCTTGGATCAGGGTGGAGTTGATGATGCAGATAATAACGATAGTGGTGACGACTGGATGATGACTTGGTGATGGCGGTGGTGGTGGCGGCGGTGGTGGTGGTGGTGGTGGTGGTGGTGGTGGTGGTGGTGGCGGTG
>CM035188.1:18845046-18864717 GCA_020233015.1 Callinectes sapidus | reverse complement strand
ACGATCTCTGTAATTAGTTGGACTGTAACCTCGAGTATTTCTATTGCATGATATTTACTTATCTCCATCCTGTGATATTAACTACGTTTCCATGATTCTATAACATAATCTAATAGTTCATTTAATTCTGTGATGTCAGGAACTTCTCTTTTGTGACCTCTATAATTCATTTTCTTTAATAACGTCAACTTCTTTTCTGTGACTTAAATATTCTGCTTTTTTTGACTTCAGCATCTTATTTTCCGTGATTTCTATGATTAGTTTTCTTCTGTGACATCAATTTTTCCTCTGTGATTTTTTCCTCTCTCTTATCTCAACAACTTATTCTCCGCGATTTCTATTGTTAGTTTCCCTTTGTGACATCAACTCCTCTTCTCTGACCTCACTATCTTTCTTATCTAAACTAAGCTTCTCTATTACTTACTTCATACCACGCTTTCATTATATAGGAAGGTTTCTAAACATTTATTCATCCCTACCCTTTGGCTAACTCTATCGAACCAGTAAGAGGACTGGCAAATTATTGAACGTTTTTATCATTCTATGTTGTCCTTGGCTACCTTTCAACTTTTAGATAAAAAAAAGTACCGAGATCACTGACCTTTTTTTCCCTCAGTCCTCGCCAAACCTTTAACTTCTCATCATTCTCATTTATTCTTGAGTTTTACCCTCGCTGTCACTCCGCTACTTGCATAATTCCTTCCATGCATTACATATTCTCTACCCGTCCTTCACACACACAAAGAAAAGAATCTTTCCTTTAAACTTTCGCCCTTTTGTTTTTGTGGAGGGGCAACATTCGTGATATTTTTCCTTTTCGTTTTTATTTCTACATGATACTTTTCTTTAATCTTTCTCTCAATTCCCTCGTTCAATGTGGTATCTCCGTTATTCGAGTAACCGCACGTAAAGTTTCGGGCGCTGGCAGTGAGATTCTACTGTTCAAGTGTGAAATCCAAAGCCAAAATTTCCCTCGTCCACTTTTTTTATAGAGTGAAAAATGTCGGATCTCCGTTACATCATGGGTAAAATTTGAAGTTCGACAGTGGGATTTTACTGTTCCGGCGTGAGATAGAAACCCGATCATTCTCATCACTTCCAACTCTCACTCAGTCACACAATATTACGTAACGCTGTAGCTGAGAAACGAATCATCTACTACAGGAAACGTCATAAGGTGTAGATGATGGACAGTTAGAGTAGCGGTGTGGCAATCTACATATGACAAAGGTAGTGTGCATTGCCGGAGGACGAGATGCAGGAGTGATGTGAAGTTATGGTGAGATGGTCCGGAATAAATTGAAAGGCAAAAGAGATGAGTAGCGAGGGTTGTGGAAGATCTTTGTGGTGGAATTAACTTTGATGATGGTGATGGTGAAATACATACAATTATATACATAGAATTAGTTTTTTTCATTATAATTTCTATAACTATTACAATTAGCATTTATGATAAGAAATATAACAACAAAATAACAATTACTATTACAATTCTACCACTACTACTACTACTACTACTACTACTACTACTACTACTACTACTCCTACTACTACTAATGTTGCTGCTACTATTATCACTACTACTACTACTACTACTACTACTACTACTACTACTACTACTGTTACTGCTGCTGCTGCTGCTATTGCTGCTGCTGCTACTACTACTACTTCTATTGTTACAATCAGCACAACTACATCAAATTATACTGAACATGCATTTCTTGACGTCAAGCAAGGAAGTACATAAGCAACTGCGCAGTAGCATTGGATGAGTTTCCTAGGCAACTCTCTCTCTCTCTCTCTCTCTCTCTCTCTCTCTCTCTCTCTCTCTCTCTCTCTCTCTCTCTCTCTCTCTCTGGCCAGTAACCACAGCAAGGGACAGAGCACATTATGGGCCACTACAACAGAGCAGACACGTCACAACCTCAGCAACTTGAACTGAAGAAGAGACAACTTTGGGATCCCACGGGACGGTGTGCGTGCGTGGCCCCTTCGTGCATATCTGGGCTTTTTTGTGGATACGCACCGCTCATACTACACGCAGATGAGGTGTTGATGTGTCGGCTGGAGGATGATTGATACCCACTGCCAATGTGTATTCGTTTTTTTTATATTATTGTTATTATTATTATCTGATGTTGAAAAATATGTCGGTTTTCTTTTCCTCGATTAATGTCTTCGGTGGTTTGTGTTTCCTTTCGTATTCATGAATGTTTACAGAAACAATACATCATTTTGGTTAAGTACAATTCGTTTCTTAATGCCAAACAAGTTGTCACGTATAGACTCACTTATTTCAGGTTTATTCTTGATAAATATACTGAAAAAAGTAACATAAAACAAGGCAAGATGAAAAAATGAATCTGCATTGAATTAAAGGAGAGAAATAAATGTAAAAAAAGAGAGGAATAGGGTGGTACGAAGGAAAGGAATAAAATCGTAGTAGAAATTGAAAAGAGTAAAAGGAAAAGAGGAAGAGATGAATACTAAGAAGAGAGCGAATAAAAATATTGTAAAAAATAAATAAAAATAAAGAAAATGATAATCCAGGGGAATAAAAATCGTAGATAGAAAGAGAAGGAAATGAAAAAAAGAAATGGATTTATAAAAAAGAAACTAATAAGAAATAATTGGATGGAAAGGGAGGAAGGGAAAGAAGACACGATTCGAGGTATTAAAAAAGAGATCAATAGAGTGAATGAAAGGGAAAACACAATAATGGAAAAACAAAGAAAAGACTAAATGGAGACGAAAAAGAAATAAGAAATAATGGAGAGGAAAGATAAAAAGAGAAAGAAGATACGAATCGGTGAAATAAAAAAAAAATGCCCGCAAAGTAATAAATAAAAGGAAGGAAGGAAAGATAGATCGTAATAGATAAATGCAAGGGAAGAGAAAGTTAAAGGGAACGTTCAGACGAATTACCTAACTTGCAACCTTCCCCCGGCCTATCGCGGAGCACATCTCCCCTTCCCCTCTCAGCTGATCCCCTCAGGACGCGCAGCTATCCCCAGTGACCGCTCGGGGCTGCGACTTAACTCCATCAGGCTAGGAAACCACCCCCAAAGCCACATTTCACCCCCCCCTCCCCCTCAAGAGGCATGACGGCAGCGGTTGATGTGTGTGTGTGTGTGTGTGTGTGTGTGTGTGTGTGTGTGTGTGTGTGTGTGTGTGTGTGTGTGTGTGTGTGTGTACTGCATGACCTTTTTTTATTATTTTTTTTCACAAGGTTAAGAGAGAAAATTATATATCCATGATTATTCTTTCGTATTTTTCCCATTGTTAAGTCTCAGTTGCTGATCATGAGATTGTGCACAAGGTTGGTATATAAAAAAAAAAAAGAAAGAAAGAAACATTATTGTCGAGGGTACTTGCGGTTTTCGAGTAGGTATATACTGTTCACTGCAATTATACATACAGGTTTTTTTATTGCTATTTTACCGTAACTTGGACACAGGTAACACACCTCAATGAAACCTGTTAGATGATCACATTATGGGAAGGTTTAGAAATACATTTGTTTATTTGCCAACCTCATCACAAAACACCAAGTAAAAGTAACAAGAGGAGAGTAAGACGCAGACAACCTTTAGTAGTACATTGACATGCTTTTATGTAACAATGTATAATGATTTCCTTTCCTCGCTGTGTGGAATCAGGGAGCAGAACGAGTGTGTTTCCCGCCAAGCAACGTGACGCTATCAAGTCTCCCACAAACAAACTGAACAGAGCAGTGCGTCCGATAAGACACAGACGTCCTGTATACACCACCAGGCTCATTAGACTTAATTAACTGTCCGTGTTTACTAATTATAGTCCATCTACTCTGCGCCCATAGGGGTCTGTTTATCTTGTTACAGATACACTTACTTCCCTCTGGCTCCTCGCTCACTTGTCACTGGAGTGGCAAAATGAGTAGCCTTATTATTTCTATTTTCATTATTACTATTACTATTATCATAACTCTTCTTCTTCATATTATTATTATTATTATTATTATTATTATTATTATTATTATTATTATTATTATTATTATTATCATTGTTACTATTATCAATGTGAGCAGTTGTGGCAGAAACATCAACAGTAAAAGCAGCAGCAGCAATAGTAGTAGTAGTAGTAGTAGTAGTAGTAGTAGTAGTAGTAGTGGTAGTAGTAGTAGTAGTAGTAGTAGTCTCAGCAGCAGCATGCTTTTGTTGGAGGCGGCGATGATGGTGGCGGCGATGGCGGCGCTATCAGCGAGGTGGCGGTGGCGGTGGCGGTGGCGATGGCGGTGCCGCTTGGCCACCAGGCAATAAGGCTGAGAGTCGAGTGAATGCATTATACCATGGCTTGAGGGAGCGATAAAGGAGGAGGCCACAAAGGCCAATGCATAAAGGGCACGGTACAAATCACGACCCTCCCTTGTCTTCACCTCCAAGGTCGCTCTTTGCCTCAGGGTGACCCATACCTCCCTTTATTGCTGCTGCCTCCCTTTCTGACTTCTCGCTCCTCCTCTCCCCTCCCTTTATTTCATGCTTGTCCTACACTGTTAACGTTACTACACTTTGCTGATCTCCCTTTTACAATCCTAATACAGATGTCTCTCTCTCTTTCACTGATTTTTTCACACTCACTTCACAAACATTTCTTCCTTCTGCTGTTTTTTTTCGCCCATTCTTTTCCTCTGTGACAACTGCCTGAAGCATTCCTGCGATCCATCATTGACGAAACATCCATCTTTCTTTTCCACGTCCCGTCCTGCCCCCTCCCCGCCTCCTGTCTGCATATCTCCGATCCTGCTGAATATATCCCATCTCCTCTTTCTCTTTCTCTTTCTCTCTCTCTCTTCCCTTCCCCATCTCCATAGCTCCCCCCGGCCCTGCTTGTTGCTACGCAGGCTCATGGCCACACTACCCTCGTCAAGCTTCCCTGTGTCCCCCATAGCTGCCCCGCCTCACCCCTCCTCTCCTCTCCCTCCCACTGCCTGCTCGTCACCCTGCACGTGTCCACCCTCCGTGCCGTCACAGCCACGCATCGCTTGTCCCCCAGATGGACGTGCGGGGGAAGGTGAAGTTGGGAAAGTTTGGAGTTAATTAGAAGTCTGGTAACGTTGATATGGTGCGGTAAAAATTCAACTGTTCTCATGGTGCATTGTATAGGAGGGATGGGGCGTTTCTTGATCAATACTGTGTAATATCAGGACGAATGGTAATAAGGGAGGGTATTGAAGACATAAGGTAGAGTCTGAAGCTTTTCGCCTCATTAACTCCCCCTCCTCGGACTGATTGTCTCCAGCGTCTCTTTCACCGTCGCACTGTTGCATCTCTTGGTGTGTTCTACCGTTATGTCCATGGTTGCTGCTCTTGTAAACCTGGTAATTGCATGCCTTCCTATTTCCCACGGACTCACGCACATGCACACACACACATACACACACACACACACACACACACACTTTCTCGCCACTCTTATTCTGTCCATCTCACAAATGTATGAACTAACCAGAACCTTCACTCTTTCATTCATGGAACTCTCTTTGTTCCTTCATGTGACCTGAACAGTTTTAAACCCTTTAGTAATAAGAAGCATTTTCATAATCGTTTTGCTTATTATTAGTCAATTTTATATCACTTCAGAAACTCATGTTGGGTTTAAAATGGTACTGACTTTAGCCATTAATCTTTTGACCAACATAGATCCTTCCTGATACCAATAGAATCGTATAATCACACCCAAAACCTGTGGTAGAAATGTGTCCTTGTGAAATATCACATCTTTAAAACCAAATTTGGCATCTTTATTGTACCATTCAGAACACTTAAACTATCCATTGATATTTACCCTTGAACAGTTTCCTCAGCACATTTTTTTTTTTTTTCAATACGCAATAGGTAAGAGACGCGGCTTCTATATTATGTCCTGGGTGGGGGTGAGTGGGGGGCGAATGAGGGGTGAGGGGGGTGGCGCCAGGGAGAGTCTGGGCCGCCACCTCACTATCAGTCCAATCAACATAATTAAACATAAAGTCACAACGCCAGACTAACCTAATGTGTATTGCCTCCAAGGGTATAATAAGGTTATCCAGTGAATTACTAATGGCTAAGTGAATTGCCGATAAGGATACACTGGGAAGTCTGAGTCGGTTTTAATATAATGAAAGTACTTATTTGTTCTATTTATGCCACCTTTACGGGATTTCGCCTATTTACAATGTGTTTTTTTTTTCTCTAACTTCGTCAGGACTGAGACACATTTATTCTGCTTATTATCTGCCGATTTTATACAGCTTCAGAAACTCTTGTGAGTACTAAAATAGTACAGAGTCTGGCCATTAATCTTCTGACCTTCAAAGATCTTTCTTAATGTCAATAATAGCGTCTCATTACACTCAAAACTCGTGTTAAAAATGTGTCCCATTATTAAAGAGATTAATAAAAACTTGGACATTGAAGGAGGTTTAATGTGAAATTATACTTAAAGAAGTGGAGAGTGTAATGTGAATGTCTGCCGTAGAAGCCAATATGATGAAAGAAAAACAAAGCGAACGAATGATTAATTCATTCAGAGCCCCAGAACAGTGAGGTCATATAGCGCCTCAGGTAGGGATCCCTGAAAGGCCACCGCCCAACCCTTGTGAACAACAGAGGCCCTCTAACAGAAACACTGCCACGGAAAAGAAAGAAAAAAAGTTAAATAAAGAAAGAAGATGTGTACTAAATGCAATATGATTCTTGAGGGGAAGTGAGTACTACAGAAATACGCATTGAAAAATAAAACAGTGATGATAACATAAAAAAATGAGTGTTTCTAAGGATTTACTGGTAAAGATTCACTTTCAGTAAAGAATTTGCAACGTGGAAAGCGTAAACGTGTAATGAGATTCACTTTCTATTTCAAATATGTTTAATGAAAACCACAGTAGCAGTGTGGTTTTCTTTTCCAGTGCTGATGATTAAAAAGAATAACAAGCACACAGAAAAATAAACCAGAGTGATGGAAACTCAATAGTTTCTTTCAAGTTTTTGCAGTGCAGGTACAATATACCAGAGAGCGCTTTGTTACTTCCAAGTCAACAAAATATTAATTCATGATCACCACTCTACCAGGACCTAAAGTTATAGCCTGCTTATTATTTGAAAGTACATTTTTTTGTGTGTAACTTGAATAATTTCCAGAGAGGATAAAGTTGGCTGTCTTATGCATCAGTTTTTCATCACTGAAGCGTAAGTGTGCAACTATGTAGGAAAGAATTATTAGTAACCAGTACAGACGCCAACCAGAAGTAAGGTTAGTTGGAAACATACTTATCAATGTAATTGAAAAGCCAATATGTTTTCAGGTTGTTCAGCAAAACCACATGATATCTACAAGCACAAGTTTCTAATTATTATTTCGTCGACACAAAGTTTATACGATTATTTTTTTCCTCACTTATTTTGATCGTTCTCATCCACCGTGCTCACCACCTCCAAGCAGCAAACTCTCCACCTGTTCAAATCGAACGAGGCTGCAGCTTATGCTTTACAGTGTGTACAAAGATTTTTTTGTCTCTCGCCACAAGCACTATGTTACATTATACTTATAATGATAATCACAAAGGCTAGTATTTGCACAGCTGTTGCCTGCCCGCCTCTCCATTACTATAACTCTGGGAAGTACTTGTATATTGTATGATAAAGTTATCAGAGATGATTCAAACCAAACTTCTCTGAGTTCGTGCGTATAATAATTTTCGAGGCGAAGATTCGCTGGCCGAGTGCCCCAGTTTGGGGGACTTGCTGCGGCGATACCTGTTCTGGTGTGTAGGAGAACAGCAAACTTTTCGTCTCTCTCTACGATGCTGGGAAAGATGTGTCTCTCCCGAGGACAGGACGCACTTCTCTTTGTAGAGAAGGTTGGACTTGTTCATAAATGATGCGATTCTTGTTCTACTTATCATATTTTTCTATATTTTGTTCTTTAGACACCAATTCATTCTTAATATACCTCAATGATATTTATGCAATCTATATCAGTATGTGAAACTGCATGTTTTTTTTTTTTTTTTGTTTGTTTTACTTGAGGTGTCAAAATTAATTAATCATCTAAGAGGAAGGTAGTGGGCATAGATCGATGAAAAAAATCTGCTCACACAGTCAAATCAACGCAAACCAAATGCATCATGTCCACAGGGGCAGCATACTTCCCAGTACAGACATAGTGCTCTAAACAAGCCGTGGCCAGTACAACGAGTATGAAGAGCTACCGCGTGCCGCCATCTGGCAGGCAAATGATGGTATAGTCAGCCAGGCAAGCTCCTGTGTCCACAATTGCACGTGGCCTCTGCTCCCCTCGCACGACTTAATGCCCCTGACAGCAGCAGCAGCAGCAGCAGCAGCAGCGCAGCACCCACGGCAATAAATCAAGCCCACCGAACGATGGCATTTGGCGGACAAGGGGGCTGCTGACTGCTTCGACCGAAATGTTTAGCAGTTCACCCAGCCCCCATCCCCACAATTCCCCCCGTTTTTTTGCAGGGTGACTCTTGTCTCTCCCTTCCCCCTAATGACTCTACACTCCACCAGCAGCTCGGAGAAAAACTGGAGTGAATAATGCCATCCGTGCGGTCTGGCGAGCCACTCCTGCATCTCCTTGAACGTGGAGCAGCGTGAGAAAAAGGGTGTGTATATTTTGGCGGCAAAAAACAACACCAAGAAGTGGGGAGGGGAGAGAGTTTTTGTGAAAGGGAGAGAGAGAGAGAAAGAGAGAGAGGAAAGACGGGAAGAAAGATGAGTGTGAGACGGAGGGAGTGTAGGGAGACGAAATGTAGAGACGGAAGAGATAAAGTCAATGAACTCAAGTTGCTAGGACAAAGGAGGGTACTTTTCAAACACTAAAATAAACAAAATAACTAGATCAATGAAGCGTAAATACATCAAACTGAACAAAAAAATTAAGATAGTAAAAATAGATAACGACAAAGCTATTCTCTGTAGGCAGTCACTATAATCTCGGAGGCTGCAATAAACCGAACAGAGATGCATTGCATGTTACAAATTTCAAACGGTGGACGCTATGCATGTTTCAGCTTCAGTGACTACTCATCGTTTTTCCCTCCTTTTTGTCGTCGTATGATGCCCTCAGCCAGCTTGCCATATCTGTCATTCCATTCTTCTGGGCATCTGTCCGTCTGTCCCTCCCAGTGTCCACACCAGCGGCTGCCTCTCCCCCTGTACTTTTATCCGTTCGTCTATCTGTCCTTCAGTCACTCTGTCCATTTGTCCCTCCGCTCACCTGACTATCTATTAATCTGTCCACCTGTCCCTCCCTCTCTCCCTCTCTACCTGTACCTGCCTACATACCTATCTGCATTTACCTGCAATCCCCGCGTCCACCAGACCTGCCTTATTCTGAGGGCAACAAAACATCCTCAGTAACCGTCACCACGACACAAAGGAACACAAAAGAAGTACAACAGCGGGAATGTTGGCTCGCTTGTTTGTTGTAAGTTATATTATCTAAGGTAGAGTTAGCGATATAGGATAGTAAGGGCGAAGGATCCTCCCCTCACTTCTAAGAACGGATAAGTTAATTGTCCGCATAACCTATGATTAGGAATACATTAATGGTATGGCATTAGTATTGTCCTCAGAGTCTCTTAGCCTCTTCTTACTCAAGGCCTTGGCAGCGGAACTTCTGCAGTCTCACACCACCACTTGCATTTACGTTTCATTGTATTTGTCTTACCTTTCAATATTGTATATTATTCTGAACACTACTTCTAGTTCTCATACTTCAATATTATGTATCGTCATATCATTCTGTTTTGATTCAATGTTTACATAATACAACTTGCATTACTGGTACTTTTCAATCTTCATTACCACTTTCATGTACGTCTCAACATTTTTTTAAGCTGTTTCTTCAACTACTGTATACTATTTCTAGCACTACAACTACTTTTCAGCCTTGCATTATCCCTTGCATAAGTATCACTATTTTGTTTTCCTTTAAGAGTACGCACTATAACCAACACTATTACTTCACTGCAGAGTAACTTGATACAATGGTTAAAGAACACTTAATGCAATCTCAGCGCATGCTTCCATCATCGCCACTACTTAAGTGTCTGTTCTATTCTTTGCTTACACACTATTACTTTTTGGTATAGAATGACTATTTATGTAAGGTGAAAGCTGGATTAGGGCAACAAAAATAATAAAAAGAATAAAAAAGCCCACTAATTTGCCAATTCCCTTACCTCTTATCCACTTAACGTCTTACTTCACGGATATCATTACAGTAATTTAAGACAATTACGATTATTACCAGCATTGTCTGCATTCAAACACTATTAAAAAAAAAAAAAACATCTGAGCCTCATATGCATTACTTTCAAAAGGATCTAGATCAAATTCCATGTTTTTAAATGGTGTTTGCGTGGTTCTAGTGAGAAATTAACGAGATTTCAACATTATTATAAAGGTTAACGATCTCGAGAACCCAATTATTAACTTTTGCAGCTTTTGAAAATAGTCGAAATAAGAGAAAAAAACATTTATAAATATAGGATCTCCGTTACCACCACCATCACCACCACCACCACCACCACCACCACCAGCGTCTCCGTCACCACCGCCACGTCACGGCCTTCGTCTTGTCTGCACCACGCTGGATTGCATGAGTGACGTGCTAAGTAGACAGACAGACTGTGATCTACAACAGCCCACCTCTCTCTCTCTCTCTCTCTCTCTCTCTCTCTCTCTCTCTCTCTCTCTCTCTCTCTCTCTCTCTCTCTCTCTTACTTGCATGATTCTTTTCCTTTACTTTTTTTTCTCCTTCCTTCTGTAATATTCTTTGTTGTGTCTTCCCTCATCTGGTGTTTTATTGCTTGCTTCCATTCTCTCTCCTCTGTGGTGTGTCTTCCTGTATATATTTTTATTTCCTATGATCCTCCATCCTTTGTTTCCTTTCCCTTTACCAAGATACAAAATTTCCCTTTGTTGTTTCCCTCTTTTCCTCTTTCTCTGTCTTTCCCTCTTTTCTTTCTCTCCTCATTCATGCTATTTTTTTCTCGGAGTTTTTGTTTTTCCTCTATTTACTGGTATGATTATTTACCTCCTCACCCCTTCCCTTTCTGCTTGGGTGCTTTTTTTCTTTTCTTTTCCCTCCAGGCACTCTTCTCTGTTATGTCCCTCTTTTCTCTCTTGTCTTTTATTCATTCCCATTCTTCTGTGTTTTTCTTTTTCCTCCATCTGTTCATTGCTTCTCACCTTTCATCTTGTTCTTTCACCCCCGTGGTTTCTCTCTCTCTCTCTCTCTCTCTCTCTCTCTCTCTCTCTCTCTCTCTCTCTCTCTCTCTCATTCATACAAAATTTTATAAAATTCCCTAATAACCCACTCCCTTAACCATTCCTTCTCATTTTCACCCTTATTTCTCTATTCAACCCTTCTTTTTCTTTTTTTCTCCGAGCTATTCACTGTCCTCTTCCTCCCCGACCTCGTGATTGCTTTCCCAGTCCCTGTCCTCCCTCTCCACCCTTCGTTTCCAATCCCCTTCCCTCGTAAGTGGTCCCTCTTCACGCTCATTTAAATTCGCAGCGACACGCGTGGATGGTCACTGCACTTATATCTGATGTGATTCTTTCTATTTGCTCCAGGGTAAGGGGGTGAAAAGCTAAGGGTTCTTCTATTGGTTCAGTTTACTATAGTCATTGAGAGTAATCAAGTAATGTGTTCATCCCATTGCTGAGTGTTAATGATTGTTCTTTTGGTGTTCAAGTTGATATTCTTCTTGTCAGATTTTGTTAGTGAATTGTTAGCTTATCAGATTCAGACTTCAGCTGGAGAGGAAACGCAAAACACAGTGCAAGAAAGAGGTGAAGATTACCAGACCTCTGACCATGACTGTACTGGTTCTTGGCTTGTGTGTGTGTGTGTGTGTGTGTGTGTGTGTGTGTGTGTGTGTGTGTGTGTGTGTGTGTGTGCGTGTGGGTGTGTGTGTGTGTGTGTGTGGGTGTGTGTGTGTGTGTGTGTGTGTGTGTGTGTGTGTGTGTGTGTGTGTGTGTGTGTGTGTGTGTGTGTGTGTGCGCGTGTGTGGCTTTGCGTCAAATGCTTTATCTATAGAGTTCAGTCTCATTCTGCACAAAATAAAAATAAAAAAAATAGTGGAAAAGTCAAAGGCTGCATCATAGAAATCTTTTCGAAAAGTATCATTTTGTTCCACTTGAAAGCGTTTCCTTCAAACTGCAGTTGTAGTACCGGTCTGTGAATAGAAAGGCACCTCGAATTCCCGCCTGTCTGCCACCTCGGCGTCACAAGCCAGCGTGACGAAGGGCAGTTGGGTGTGTGCCCCGGTCACGCAGCCTGGGGCCCGCCACAACGCGAACCCCCGTCATTCCTGGACCTCCCACGTCCAGGCCGTTGGTTACGTCACCCTCATTGTCACCCATTGTCACCCTCAAAGAGCACCTGCCGCGGCGGACTTGCTCGATCGAGGCCCACTATTCACCCAGTCCGGCCAGACGCACTCCCTCCACCCAGCCCACTAACCTGCCACCCATTGTATCACCTCCTGGGAACGAAATGCTACGCAGCTTGCTGTGTCTCTGTGGGGATGTTTTGCTGTGGCACCAGGAATGGATACTTTACCTTGCCGCCTTGTGCTGCAGCCTTGTACTGTGCCAGCCTCAGGAGGAAAGCGTGAGCTACAGTACACGCGGGTCACTGGTGGCTCCTGCATCTTCAGGGCCACCAGTGGCTTGCTTGTGGGCGTCCTTGCTGGACACGGTCATGGTGAATTGGCACATGATCTTCAGGATTTTCATTAACCCATAGAGAATTTCATGTTCGCATAAAAAGACATTCTTCCTTTACTGTAAGGCGCATCTGCCACGAACACGTACCCTACAATCGACCTTCACGTTCCTCGTGTTGCCTTCAAGCCGTTCCTTCAGAACGAAGTTCAAAAGTTCAAAGCCAACAGGTGACTGAAAAAAAGCTACTTGTACCAGTCCACCTTGTACTTATTATGTAAATATTTACACATCGTTTACCGAGAAAGCTTGTCTGCAACAAAAAGGTGTTAATCGACAATTAACCTTCAAAGACGAAAAATCATGGCGTGATGCGTGGCGCCAGGCGGCGGTTACCTGTCTGCTGATCTAATCTGCTCCGCGGTGAGAGAGAGAGAGAGAGAGAGAGAGCAACATATACTCAATATAACGGCGGGGGTCAGCGAGATACCGCGTCTCTCTTGCCCAAGATGATGTTTGAACATCCCTTTGCTACTTCACTAAATATCTACGGCGAACAAATTCAATTATTCTAGGTCAAAGAATCCAAATTTACAAAGTGATGATTCACTTGTTCTAGAATAATTAAGTAAAATCTTGAGTCAGTTCGTTCAAATAGGTAAATAATCTCAGGCTAGACCAAACTCTGAATTCGAGGCTGAATAAACAATAATGTAGTCAGTACTGTATATAACAATTTACAATAAAAGTAATAATGATTATGGTAATACAAAATAATGATAATAATACTAATAATAATAATTCGAGGCTGAATAAACAATAATGTAGTCAGTACTGTATATAACAATTTACAATAAAAGTAATAATGATTATGGTAATACAAAATAATGATAATAATACTAATAATAATAATTCGAGGCTGAATAAACAATAATGTAGTCAGTACTGTATATAACAAATTACAAAAAAAGTAATAATGATTATGGTAATACAAAATAATGATAATAATAATAATAACAACAACAACAACAACAACAACAACAACAACAACAACAACAACAACAACAACAACAACAACAACAACAATAATAATAATAATAATAATAATAATAATAATAATAATAATAATAATAATAATAACAATAATAATAATTGGCATAGTCATCAACGAGACATCATCCAATAAAAAAAAAGAGGGGAAAATCGAAAATATCACTCCCTGGCTAATGCACACTCACTTTTCACCTTCACCTGCCACACTGAGCAAACAGAAAGCATGACTGAGGGAACACCACAGTGAGATGGACTGACCTCTCAATATCACACCATTCAACCTCCATTCAGCGCAGCCATACACATATAACTTGTTTAACACGAGCCTCGACACACAGTCATAGCGAGGATACCATCACATACACACACACACACACACACACACACACACACACACACACACACACACACACACACACACACACACACACCCTGGCTGTAACGTCTGCCGCATATTGATAAAAGAAAAGATACACGTTGCTTTTCCAGATTAGCCAGTAAAAATAGTAGTAATTTATTGAGAAAATTATCTGTACACATCAAATTAAACTTTAAATACTACAAATAAAGTTTTAAAAAGCAAACATTGTCCAATCATAATCAGTGCAAAGGAGAACTATAAAGAACTAATCATTCTATACATAATGTTGTGCCGATGCTGTAGTCTTGGCCCACATGTCGTGAATCAGCAGGTGATGTTAATGGGGAATATAGACGTGGAGAATGTAGGAGGTGAATATAGTGAAGAAAATTGTCAAATCTTTCAGTATTATTCCGCGTCGCCATAATATAGATTGCAAATGTGGCAACGTATGGTATAGACTCTGAAATTCCATGCATGTTTCTGTACCTTCTCCATCCTATAACTTTTGTTTTTTTTTAAGAGACGGTTTCAAAAGATTTATCCTCAAATTTTGGATGATCTTTTCACCTTTTTGTTTGGGATTGTGAATCTTATTAGGTTGGGATTGTGAATCTTATTAGGTTTTTTTTGTGAGTGTGTTATTTTGTTGTTATTGGGCAGCGTCCCCCTGTCAAAAGATCAACAACAACATGACATCAAGTCCACCTCTTCTCCCAACATGCAGACACTGTGTCTCCCTGGCGGGTGTTTGTCATGAGACCACCCACCGCCACCGACAAATACGTGGCAAGTTTAGCGCAAGTGGTTTCAGCAAATCACCATCTATTCTCATCACACAACGGAAGAGTCATGAGCCTCCAAGGATACACACGGATGATCCTCACTGATCCTGACCCACACAGCGTCTGGCGATCGTGCTGCTCAGGTATACACGGGAAATTAACTGACTGATGCCGTCACCCAGACATGACGGGAATACTTGAGCTCAGCTGTGACCTAAATACACCTTCATATTTTGCTGATGTAAGTCGGTTCTTTCTCGTAAGAACACACACACACACACACACACACACACACACACACACACACACACACACACACACACACACATACAGAGAGAGAGAGAGAGAGAGAGAGAGAGAGAGAGAGAGAGAGAGAGAGAGAGAGAGAGAGAGAGAGAGAGAGAGAGAGAGAGAATACATCACACTTCATATGCGTTTTACCATAAAAGGACAAATAACTGCTAATGAAATAAAGCAGAAAGTTTACCAGTATACATAAGGATACAATTGGTGTAAATATCATGTATACTTAATTTCAATATTATAATTACGCAAGTTGTGCAGTCAACTCACGAGGGCAATACATGGTAAGCAGTATACGAGAACCACCACACTTAGGAATGCCTTCTCTTATTGAACCTCCTTATTAATTCTGTTTAACTCCTTCAGTACTGGGACGCATAATCATCATGAGTTTTTGTGTGATTGGACGATTTTATTGACATTAGGAAAGGTCTATTGAAGTAGGATTAATGGCCAGAGTTTATCCTATTCTAATCCCCATAAAAAATTCCGAAACGGTAAAAAATAACCAAATAGTAAGGAGAATAAATATGAAAACGCGTCATGGTACTGAATAGCTTAAACACTGAATGATGCCATGGAATATATATGTAACAAATAGGATGTCAGGTTCTTCCAGTAACGCAACGTATAATCATCAAAATTTATACCTTCTAACTATGATCACAAGAAGAGTTTCAGAAGAAAAAAAGTTATTTACCATGCGCTGCCGTGTTTCATTGAAGGCCTCACCAGCTCTAACAGTCGGCACACGAGTCAGTCTTCGTCATGACTACCAAAGGTCATTTCCAAGGGGATTATCTTCGTACCTGGCGCCTATAAGTGTGTGTGTGTGTGTGTGTGTGTGTGTGCGTGTGTGTGTGTGTTGTGTGTGTGTGTGTGTGTGTGTGTGTGTGTGTGTGTGTGTGTGTGTGTGTGTGTGTGTGTGTGTGTGTGTGTGCCTTTTACTTGGAATATTAATAAACATCCTGCCTTCCATGAACCTTGAGTCTTCATGTAAACACTTTAAGTCAATTTCCTGCAGGCACCAGTGGGATGAAAGCATTAATGAGAGGAGAGGAGTATTTTATATTCCTCCGCAACGTTTTACCAAAATATGAGTAAATATGAGTCCTTTTTATCAAACCTACATGCAGCAGATGCGTCAGAGAGAAAACGCAATGAACTTAAATAAAAATAGGTAGCAAAATTAAATAAAAGCTGCTTTGTGTAAAATGAAAATACTGCAGACATGACACAAAAATCGCTGACACATTATACTTTCGTCTTGTTCTCTTTTATATTTTGATATACTGCGTAGTTTGATATCAGTAATGTCAACTTTACAAAGTATACTATTCATAGAAAAACAATAAACCAGGTTTTTCCATGTTTTATTTTCTTTTTAATGTATTCTAATCTTTCCTACTAGTCGTGAACATTTATTCATTAGTTATTTACAAATTTTAAACAGGTTGAGGAGAAAAAAGTGAATAGTACAAAAAAAGAAATAATATACCAGAAAACTGAAACTATACCCAAGGTTATAAATAATAAAGCTTCATCTAAAGAAGAAAAAAAGAACAGTTAATAGAACAATGTTAAACAGGAAGAAAAATGAAAAAAAAAAAAAACATCAAATGTCATTCTGAAATCAAATAAAATCAAAACTTAAAGCAACAACAATTAAAAGCAGGGAAAAAATAGCATCCACATATCACTCCCAAATTAGCTCAAAGGTAAGCTTTAAACAACAGAGGTAAACTTTTCCAACAAAAAGAATACAAATATCGCTCCCTAATTAGATGAAAGAAAAGTTTTAAACAACAGAAGTTAACTTAAGAGAAAAGAAACACCCAAATATCGCTCCAAATTAGATAAAAAGAAACTTTTGAACAACACTGGTTAATTAGGTAACGCGTCCATTAGAGTCTCACAGGAAGTTGAGAAGAAGAGTGTTGTGTGAAGGAGTTCCCTCAGTGACCCTTAGGTGACCGTCGGCCTCATTCACTCATCAGTTTGCTATGTAAGGAAGTGTATTAGTCGAAGTAGCCTTTAACCCCTTTAGTACGGGGACGCGTTTTTATATTTATTTTGCTTATTATTTGTTGATTTCACGCAGCAGAAACTCATGAAGGGAATTAAAATAGTACAGACTTTGGCTATTCATCTTCTCAGTAACATCCATAGACCCTTTCTAATAATGATAAAGACTTCTAATGACACTAAACACTCCTAGTAAAAATATGTCTCGGAAAGGAATGGGTTAAACCAAGGGATTACTAAATACTTAAATAATAAGTGTATTTCATAGTGTAGAGATAAGTTCAACTTAAAACCTTACAAGTCCTAACGAGCGAAAGATCCTTAGGTCAGAGTAATTAAACCCTTCAGTACTGGGACGCATTTTCATATCTATTCTCTTTATTATTTGTCGATTTCACACAGCTTCAGAAACTCGTGTGTAGATTGAAATAGTACAGACTCTGGCCATTACTTTTTTGAACTTCATAGACCTTTCCTAATGTCAATAAAATTGTCAAATCACTCCCAAAACAGGTAGTAAAACTGTGTCTCAGTACTGAAGAAGTTAATGGTAAAATCTAGCGTCAGTTACCGTAAACCACATGTCCTGCATTCTACATCTTTCCTTCATCCATTCGCTCACTGGTGTATCATTTGCCTCCACTTACTTCCACACTTCACCCCAGAAAAAAATTCCACCTACGAAAATTCCTCCCTGAAAATTTCACGCTAAATAACCACTCCCTTGAAAATTTTCCCCTAATCTAACCCGACGGAACTTAATTTTATTATGGGGTAAATTATTTTGTGGTAAGTTTTGAGGATGGAAAGTTCGTGGGGGAAATTAACCTGGGAGGAACTTACAGTACACGAGCGTCTCCTTACACTCTGGGAGGCGGAAAGCAATGGTCGAACAAGATAACTGGTAAGGGAAGACGCTGGCTTGTGTAGGAGAGAAGCGTTGTTCTTTTATTTTCTATGTAAGAGGGAGAAGCTGGCCAAGGGCAACAAAGACATTACAATACGAAGTCCACTAATTTACCAGTCTCTTTACAGGTTCAAAAGAATTAGCTAACATACAGGGAAAAATTTCTTGAAACTTCCCTCTTAAAAAAAAATGAAGTCATAGGAAGCTGGAAATATAGAACCAGGTAGAATTTTATTAGGTTCATCTTTTTCATTATTTTGACTCATTTTATATAATTTTACAACCACCTCCAAATATCATATTCAATAGAAACCACGATGTGTATGCTCTTCTATTTTTTTCTTTTCTTGTAGACGCTTATATATTGTTTTTAGCGTTATCAAACCCTGCCATGGGAAAAACAAAGACAATATCACCCATCACCTCATTACTCAACTACTCATTCACTCATCAAGCTCTCCATTCACTGGCCTCCACCTGGACTGTCAACAATTCAAACCACACTCTCCGTCACACCAATGAGCGCGCCATCCAGGAATATAATAGGTTGTTTCCTTCAATTTCTCGTCCCCGTGGAGACTTTGCAAGGAGAGGGAAAAAATATGTCCTTCTTTTCACTCCATATAAACACCACACAAAAACTTCTCACATATAAATTGCACGAAATGAGGTGTGAGAGAGAGAGAGAGAGAGAGAGAGAGAGAGAGAGAGAGAGAGAAGCCTTTGTCCTGCAGTAAAATCATAAGAAGTTATGATTATGATAGTAATAGTGATGGTGTGGTGTGCGTGTGTGTGTGTGTGTGTGTGTGTGTGTGTGTGTGTGTGTGTGTGTAACATCACCTACTTACTCCCACCGAACCTTTCCTATCCATATCAGGAAGAAAGGAACAAAGCCCACAGAACTGACGAAACCGATGCAGAAGGAGGAGCAGCAGGAGGAGGAGGAGGAGGAGCAGGATCTGAGAGGTCACCAGGAAACAGAGGAAAGCCCCGTGCCGCCACACCTGCGAGAGGGCGGCGGTGGGCGAGGAAGGGGGGAAGAGGAGGAAGGGGGAGAAGGACATTTTATTGCACTTTTACTACGCATAAAATCCAGAGGGAATAGGATGATAAACAGCACTCTAAAACTCGGATGGAATTACTTACATAAACGCCATTGTCTCCGCAGCAAAAATCAACCAGGAAAGGCAACGAAAGTCAGTTACTGGAATTGCCCGGAACGACTTCGAGGAATAAAAACCAAGAAGCTATTATAATAACCCGGTGTTTTTAAAAAGGCCGCCGCGATGCTCAGTGGTAAGTTAAAAGCAGAGGGCAAGTTGATGGTGAGTGGCGGGTACATGTCTTCATAACAAACTCTCCCATTATAGAGTCAAGCGGCTCAGAACCAAGTGAAGTGCAGTGGGGGAACCTGGGAAGTAGGTGTGAGAAATTTCCTTGTACCTTGAGAGAGAGAGAGAGAGAGAGAGAGAGAGAGAGAGAGAGAGAGAGAGAGAGAGAGAGAGAGAGAGAGAGAGAGAG
>CM035188.1:18784656-18794728 GCA_020233015.1 Callinectes sapidus | reverse complement strand
TGCTTTCCTCCCTGCCTTCGTCTCTCTCTCTCTCTCTCTCTCTCTCTCTCTCTCTCTCTCTCTCTCTCTCTCTCTCTCTCTCTCTCTCTCTCTCTCTCTGGAATTCCTGCCCACCCTCCTCCTCTACTTCTCCCCGAGCTTGTTTAACCCCCTGCCTGCCCCAGCTCCCCTGCCCCCTCCCCCCGCACTGCAGGCCTCACATTGCAAGTCAACGTGAGGCTTGAAGGTGCCACACGGCCGCGGACATGCAGTGTTTTTACGAGTAATTGTCGCCAGTCAACCAAGGCCACAAGAGGACCTGATTAAGGCTAATGAGAGGAGGCTCTACTGGACGAAGACCTGCAAGGAGGGAAAAAAGAGCGACAGGACACCATCTAGATACCACTAACGAGGAGCTGGATTAATATTGGCTGGTGGTGGGGCCGCTTGCTTCCTCCACCCACTCGCATCTACTCATCTCCCTCCCCTACTACCTACCTACCTACCTACCTACCCACCGGCCCTCCAACCTCCTCCTCCTCCTCCTCCTCCTCCCTTCTCCTTCTCCACCTCCTCTTCTTCCACCAACTCCCCCTACTTCTACCCCTCCATCTCCTCCTCCTCCTCCTCCTCCTCCTCCTCTTCTTCCTCCGGCGTTGTCACCACTGTTGAAATATTCTCTTTCTCTTCCCTTTATCTTTCTTATTCCTCATTCTTCATCTACTTCTTTTGTTTGGCTTTGTTTTTCTACTTTCCTGCTACTACTACTACTACTACTACTACTACTACTACTACTACTACTACTACTACTACTACTACTACTACTACTCTTTGCAAGCCATTATGACCTATTGCCTATTCCTCCTTCATCCCCTGACTTGCCTGCGAGCAATCTCCCCCTCCCCCACACTCCTTCCCTAACATCATTACCCTTGCTGTGTGTGTGTGTGTGTGTGTGTGTGTACTGCTGCCTTTCGTCTCCTCCCCCCCCACCCCCTCTCTCTCTCTCTCTCTCTGATGCTTCTCCCTGACCATTCCTCCTACCCATACTCCTCCTCCTCTTCCTCCTGTTCCTCTTTCTCCTCCTGGTCCTCTATCTCTTCTTTCTCTGCCTTCACCTCCTCTTCCTCCTCCTGCCTCCTGCCTTCTTTTATTGCTTGGAATCCCGTTATAGCACTGGTGACCTGGAGGGTGAAAGATCGATAGAGGCGTCCCCAAGCGGGCCTCGGTGCCGGGATGGGAAGACGGGGAGGCAGGGGGTGACGCCGTATCTGCTTCCTTTCCTACACGTCCCTGGGCTTCATCGTTGAGCCGAAGGACGGATTCACGTCTTTCCCCCCACTAAGCTTCTTTTGTGAGAGCGAGGCTTTTGTTCAACTAGGAGGGAGGGAGGGAAAGGGTAGAGAAGTGCGGGGTGGCATGATGTGCAGGTTATTCTAGCCGCTTCTGTACTTTTACTTGATGGAGATGATGTGATAGGTTGCAGTTCCCTTTCTTCCTTATCTTAATCTCTTCTTTTTTTGCTACTTTTTTCTCAACTAGTGTACTTATATGTGTGTTATCGTTCTTCCTTTTCTCTTAGTGTACTTTGTGTAATCTCTCAGTGTTTTAGGTCTTTCTTGACGGACTTCTCTTTTGCGCAGTGTCGTTGTCTTTGTTCTGCTTGCTTGCCGTCTTGCGTAATGCGTCTCAAGGTGTTGACTGTGTTTTTCCTTTCTTTTCTTTTTCTTGCCGTAGTCCTTTTATTCTATACATGTAGGGCATGAAGAGGCTTTGTGTACTGCTGTGTGTGTGTGTGTGTGTGTGTGTGTGTGTGTGAGGGCCGGTCAGAGTGGTGCGCCGTGGGATGTCCATAGTTATAGTGAAGCCGGTTTTGTGAAAGGGTCGATGCGTGCGCAAATTACACGGACACGGACACGGACGTACGTACGCATGCACGCCCCCTTCTCCCCCCCCCCCCCCACTCACCAAACACTTTGTTTTCTTCCCTTCATCCTTCATACTACGTCGTGTGTGTGTGTGTGTGTGTGTGTGTGTGTGTGTGTGTGTGTGTGTGTGTGTGTGTGTGTGTGCCCCTGTGAGCAATCTCTTACCATCACTCCTCTCTTCTTCCCAAACATCATTACCTTTTTTTTTCTTTTTTTTTTTTTTTGTGTGTGTGTGTGTGTGTTGGGGGGGTTGGGGGAGGAAGAGATGTGAGTGTGTGTCTTCTACGTATTCAATTTAACACCAAAATTACCCGTAAGAAAAATCAAGCACATCACACCAAAAAAACAACAAATCCCACCAATATTCAAAACAGGACACAAAAAATTCGACAGAAAACTAACTAACAAACCAAACCTAACAAACTTAACCTTAAAACTCACCAAGTAAAAAAATAAAATAAAAATAGATAAAAAAACTAAGCAAAGACCTTCAAGCATCAGCATTCCAGCATTCCAGCATTCCAGCATTCCCAGGTAGGCGATACGAAGTCAGAGGCAGCAATGATGGTGATGAGAGGAGATAAGACACTCCCACCTGCTCGCTGCAACACATTTCCCCGGGCAGGAGCGACATACTAACCACCAAGACGGAGGCGACGTGAATCTTGATGAAGTGAACAACATAATCTTCCCTGTCGTGACCTGAATGTGGGATGAAGGAAACAAGAAACTCGTGCCACCACTGCTACTACTGCTACTGCTGCTGCTGCTGCTGCTACTGATGGTCGTGGTGGTGGTAGTGGTGGTGGTGGTGGTGGTGGTGGTAGTGATGATGTGTGTGTGTGTGTGTGTGTGTGTGTGTGTGTGTGTGTGTGTGTGTGTGTGTGTGTGTGTGTGTTGATTCTGGTTTCCATGTACTTTTAGTTTATTTTAGTTTATTTTAGATTCTCAAAGTTTTTAGTGAGTTTTGAATTCCGTTTTTCATTTGTTCTTTTAACTTGTTTATGCAATTTTATTTAAATGCAACTGTAACTGTAACTGAAGTCAATATCTATCTCTCTATTTATCTATCTATCTATATATATATACTTTCTTAAATCGCATCTCTTTCTCTTTCTTCATATTGTTCTATATTATCTGCACGTTTATATCTATTGATCTGTCTATATATTTGTTTAAGTATTAATGTATCTATCTATCTTTCTATCTATTAATTAATCTTTTTACTAACTCGCATGTCTATCTATCATTTAATCTATTTACGAGCCTATTCATCTATCTAATTTTGTTCTTATCTCTATTTATCTCTTTATTTGTATGCATTTATGTATCTTCACTATCTATATTTTGTCTACTAATCCATTAATTCATCTGCATATCTATATAGCAATACAACTTCAAACGTGTAATTATCAAAGGTTCAGTTCTTCAACTAAGTAACGAAATGAAGTTAAGTAAGATGGATAGTAATGTTTTATCTGGCTTGCCGTACGCTCTCCTCCTATTCGTGGTTACCTTGACATCAAATTAATTAGAAGTTACGTCACTGAATTGAAAGCTGTTAAGTGGCGAGGCTATACATACTAAAACCACTCTTAATTGCACGTCAATTAGAAGGTAAAGGGAAGAACTACGAGAATATGTAACCATTCTTAACAATACGTCAATTAGAAGACAAGAGAAACAACTACGCCTACTGAAATTGTGGGTTATTAATATTAACTACATGTCATCTGAAAAAAATAATAGTTTAAGATCTATATCAACTATTGTTAATCACGTATCATTTAGGAAGCAGTAAAGTAGAAGCAATTTTAATATAATACGTTTTGGAACCACTGATATTTGCAAGTTAACTGGAGATAAAATTTAACCCTTTTAATACTGCGACACATTTTCACCACTAGTTTTTGGTATGATTAGATGATTTTATTGACATTAGGGAGGGTCTTTGGAGCGTAGAAGATAAATGACTGGAGTTTACTATTTTAATCCCTTCAAGAGTTTCTGAAGCTGTATAAAATCGACGAATAACAAGCAGAATGAATATGAAATTGCATCCCCCGTACTAAAGGAGTTAAGATGTACATTACGTATTGAAACCACATCCACGTCAATTAAAAAGGCAAGTGAAATGACAATCCGCACTGGAACCAATTAACTTCACGTCTACATTTTCATTCGCTGCGTAATGGCGACTGAACGTAATGAAAACAACCACTGACAAAATACTTATAATGATTTATGACGGAGATATTATCCCCGTATATCACTTCACTAACAACAGCATATACCATCTATCAAACCAGTATCGATGCTTAGTTTTATAATTCCAATGTTCATTACAAGTAGTAGCAGCAGCAGCAGCAGCAGCAGTAGTAGTAGTAGTAGTAGTAGTAGTAGTAGTAGTAGTAGTAGTAGTAGTAGTAGTAGTAGTAGTAGTAGTAGTAATAGTAGTAGTAGTGATTATTCACAAAATTTGGGTATAACCTTCACTTAACAAATAATTGATACTTCCAATTCATCTATCAAGAAGACAACAAATAACAAAAAAAAAAACTTTATCCAATCATAATCAGCGCATATAAAATTGTGTAGAGAACTAAAAAAAGTTGTCAATTTCACCTTCAAAAGCAATTTCAATCATAAATCATCAGAGTCTCATAAACCTACCTAGACACCTTAAGCAAACACACATGCTCTTGTAATAAATCAATAAATCAAAATTCAGCATGAGGCATCTATCTCGACACAGCCACACCTTATTTAACACAGTCTCTTTCCTAGCGGGTCTCACTGCTTCCCTCCTCTGACTTGTCTCTGGGGAGGAGTGCGTGGTTTTAATTCTACACTACGCAGCCCTATAGCACGTCACATCCAGGCTCTGTCGCTCCCTGTTTCTAGTCACGCAGTCAATCAATCAGTCAGTCAGTCAGTCCGCCAGTCCGCTATTCTGTTACTTCGCTATCTGTCTATCTACGCATGTTTCTGTCCGTCTGTATGTCCGCTCAGTGGCGAAGGGAAATAAGAAGAGCCAATCAGAAAAAAAGAGGGAAAGAAGTATTGGCACCTTCAGTCAGTCAGTCAGCCCGTCAGTCACTTCGCCAAGAGAAAGTCCTGTCTGTCTGTCTGTGTGTCTGTCTGTTTGTCCGTGCTAGGAATGTGAGATGGTAAAAAAAAATGTAAACCCCGGTCATCAGTGAGGCAGTCCGTCACTTCACCGACCATCCATCTGCGAGTAATCACCTGCCTGCCTGTCTGTCTGTCTGTCAGTGCAGCGGAGGAGGAGGTCGAGGAGTGAATGTTAGGGAAGGATTAGGAAAGCATTAACACATTTAGTGAACCATTCACTGAGTCACCCCGCCTCTCCACCACCCATCGTCCATCCACGAGTAACCAAGTAACCGAGAAACCGAGGCTGTCTGTCTTTCCGTCTGTCCGTGTAGTGAAGGAGGAGGAGGAAGAAGAGGAGGGAACCGGAGAAAGGAGCAGAAAAGTGTCCGGAAACAAAATTACAGATGTCTAGACGCGCCACTCAATGGATCTCTAATTATAATTGGCGGCTGCTCTTTTACTCCCAGTCTAGACTTGGAAAAATTCACCGCCGGTGCTCCCCTTACCCCTTTCTAGAGGAGGCGCGACCTCACACTGCGGCCAGACGGAGGTTTGAGGCGTGTTTGTGCGTCATTACCTCTGTTTTACAGGGAAGCGGTGACCGTAGCTTTCTTAATGATCAAAATCACCGTCACGCTTCTTCCGATGTCTGCGGCGCTGCTGAGGAAGGAAAACCCAAGTAGGCGGCTGTGTTTGGGTGGTTGGGTGTGTGTGAGAGGCGGCGGGGAGGTGGAAAAAGTTACTGCGGCAGTAGTGTTGATGGCTCGTGGTGGCTGTGGTGGTGGTAGTCCAGGAAAAGCAGGATATGTAGGTAGTGGAAAAAATAGTAATAAAAATTGATTAGGTTATGGCGCTGCAACAACAAGGTCAGGTGCCTGCCTCTGTCTGGGAATAACAGTGGTGCTGGTGGTGGTGGTCAAGAATGGAGAGGAAGAAGAGGAGGAAAAGCAAAGGGGGAAACATACTTATAACAAGCGATTAAAGTATTGAAAACGAGAGAAGGAATTGAAGAAGAAAAATATAACAGACAAAAAGTTACATAAACCCTGAGATTACTTAACTGCGAGTCTGTCTTCCTTCACTTTTTATCGTGACCTTAAGACTTCAAGGCGAGGAGGCTCAGGAATCTGTCTCAGCCTTAAGGTGTAAATTTGTTACTTTCCTTGGCTGACAAACACAACTTCAGCGGCGTTTCGTGGTGTCATAAGAGGAATTATTATAGCTTTGACTCACAATTGTTGGAATTGTAATATTTTAGTGCGTTAGGGGCGTGTGGTGAAGTTTCTTGATTATTTTCTTTCATTGATACATATTTCATTCTATTTATGCATTTTTTAATCTATACATATTTGGGTTTTCTTTATTCATACATATCTATGTTGTCCTTTGCGTGGTTTCATATAATCATTAAATACAAATGAATAAATGAGAAATTAGGACATAGTTACGAGGTTTTTTGATATAATCACTTTTGGGGTATTTTAAAGTTTAGCAAAGCCGAGTTTTCTTTACATTTTTTTACGATGACCCAACCAATGAATAAAGGCACATGAAGACGAGAACAACGTATTTCCTTTATGTACAGTAGTTTCTTCTCTGATTATTTGAGAACACTATGAGAAATTTATCTTTATTTAATATTTTTTACGTTTCCTTCCAGTCTTACACGAGCCCTGACATACCAACCAAAAAAAAAGAGAGATAGAAAGAAAGAAAGAAAGAAAAAGAAAAAAGAAAGAAGAAAGGAACAAGTAACATATTCCTTGTATAAAAAAAAATAAATAAATAACCATTTCAAACAGCAATGAAGAGGAATTTTTTTTACATTTCCTTATTCTTCAATCATACACATACAAGAACACGAGAAACAAGGATTAAAACGACAAAAAAAATCCCATACAAAGCTAATATTTCAAGCAAGCCATTTTGAAGCAGACATACTTGAAAATATTATGTTTCCTTCCTGCACTTTACCTGGAATATGCACAAAAGGGCAAGCAAGGGGCAGGCAGGGGGCAGGCAGGGGGCAGGCAGGGGGGAGGCAAGGGCAGGGATAATGGGCAGCGTAGCGGTGACCTCCCTCTCCATAATGGCCATCAGGAGGAGGTGACCAGACTCCATTACAGTCCGCCAGGAGCTATAACTGCACCAGCCATCTCATCCCCTGCCTCCTTGCCTTCACCTTTCCATCCATCCATGTTTCTTTCCCTTGGTTACTCCTTCCATACTACCTTCCTTTCTATTACTCTATTATTCTTTCTATTACCAAACTTCTATTACTCTGACTCTTACCTCTTTAAACAACTCTTTCATATTCGTAACCCCTTCTGTACTATGACGCATTTTCGTATCTTTTCTTTATACTATTCGACGATTTTAGACAGTATGTAGACTTATGTGATTGATGTCTTTGATAATGTCTTTTTTTATAATTATATTTTAGACAGCTTCAGAAACTTGAGTGGGGACTAAAATAGTGAAGACTATGGCCATTAATCTTCTGACCTCAATAGACCTTTCCCAATGTTAATAAAATCGTCTAATCGTACCCAAAACTAAAAATAGAAATGCGTCCCAATACTGAGGAGGTTAAAATCAAGAAAGAGATTGCCATTACTTATGATGAAAACAGATCGATACAAAAATCTTTCCATAGCAGCATTGCACTTTTAACCACTTTTTTATTAGGAACGTATTTTAAGTGATATATAAACACAGGATTTTATGTGATTGATGTCTTTGATTATGTCTTTTCGATGATCATACTTTATCTTGACTTATCCTGCAGTTTGTAGCCATAAATAAATTGATTCATTTGCGCAAATGTGTAAGAATGTGACAAACAAATTATATTATCTTATCTTATTCCTGTCTTTCTTCCACCTATTCGTGTATTGTTCTTTTTTTCTTTTCATTCGTTCAATTTTATACTAGTTTTCCTCACTTCAACATTAAAAGCGCTTATGACTCCTTTACTTAGAAATTCTTTTTATACTGCCTTCCTTTCTTTATTTACTCTCTTCTTTTTTTTCCCATTATCTAGACTTTACTTAATTTGTATTTTCATTCATGCACCCTCTCATTGTCTATTTTTTTCTTATTTTACCTCATTCTTTCATCCATCCGTTCATCCATATACTTTTATACTCAATCATCTTTATCATTACCTTTTTCTTCTTTCTCTCACTCTACTCTTATGTCTATCAATCAGTATTTCATTCATTTAACAACTCATTACTTCCTTATTTTCTTCTTCATTTCCCTCGTCCTATCCTCTAACATAACCATATGTTTACTCAGTCATTCACTTGTATCTTTTTCTTTGTCTCTTCTCATTTACTTCAGCCTCATATATTTTTGGTATTTTTCTT
Source organism: Callinectes sapidus (assembly GCA_020233015.1). Lineage (NCBI taxonomy): Eukaryota > Metazoa > Arthropoda > Malacostraca > Decapoda > Portunidae > Callinectes > Callinectes sapidus. The sequence goes on along the minus strand of CM035188.1, from coordinate 18,786,336 downwards.
ACATCCATATTTCCTCATCTCATACGTTTTCATCATAGGTTCATCAGGTATTAGTCCATAAAAAAGGAAAATATAAATGTAAAAGCAACTCAGACTGACATGAAAGTTTATAATGGTTCTTTCTCCCTGATGATCGCTAATACATATCATCATAATGTGAGACTTCATTTCCTGGCACTAGTTCACCCAGCGTCTAACCTCAGGCAGATTTAAGAGACGCTATCAGTACACCAATAAAACTCTGGAAAATCTTACTGCAATCAACATTTTGGGAGATGCAAATTGAGGAAGGTTCTTTTTTTTCTTCTTTTTTTTCCCTTCCTCCTCCTCCTCCTCTCTCATTTGCTATTGGTTGATTGGCGTTTTCTCTGGCAGTCTGTCGAGTTCCCATGGCAACGTTGTCACATCAGCCATCGCCCCCAAACCAACACCTTAAATTGACTGGAAAGAGTTGGACCGACTGTAAAGCAACCCCCCCCCCCCTCTCTCTCTCTCTCTCTCTCTCTCTCTCTCTCTCTCTCTCTCTCTCTCTCTCTCTCTCTCTTGATGTTTCCTGGAACCTTTGAAACAGGTGCAATGAAAAAACAAGGCGATTAAAAGAGCGGACGTATTTTTTTCCCTTTATGTAAGAGGGGGAAACTGACAAAGGGCAACAACATCTATAAAAAAAAACATTGAGATGCCATTCCTCGAACAAGATCAAGGAAACCAGATGAAAAAATGGGATAAATATCGTGAAAACTCCCTCATAAATAAGTACAAGTTATAGGTGGATGGAAGTACAGAAGCAATAAGAACACTGAGATGTCATTCCTCAAACAAAGTCAAGAAATTTAACAAAAAGAGTGGGATAAATGTCATGAAAACTCCCTCATCAATAAGTACAAGTGACTAGTTGTATGGTAAAGTTATACTCGTAGGTGAAAGATTGTGAGTTCGATTTCTATGATGGGTAGCACGAAAGGAGTGGCTCCCCTCATTCTTCCTATACACCATGCTTCACTACAGTTTAATATGTTCTTAGTTATCATTTCGTTATGCTCCTTTCTATAACTTCTCATAATTCCAAACGCTCTTTTACATTCATGTCGGATAAACCACAAACTATCAGTCCATTGTGCTGTATGCCCTTAACCCCTTCAGTACCATGACGCATTTCCATATTTATTCTGCCTTTCATTTTTCGATTCTATACAGTTTCAGAAACTCAAGAGGAGATAAAAAAAATAATAAAAAAATAACGCAGACTCCGGCCATTAATCTTCTGACCTCCATAGACCCCTTTTTAACGTCAATCAAACTGTCTGATCACGCAAAAAATCGTGGAAGAAATGTGTCGTAGTACTGAAGGGGTTAAATATTCCTCCTTCAGAACCTCGAATTTCAACCCCTTCCTGTAACACTGAGTAACGCAAATCCAAGAACCACCTTTCATCTTCTTATATACTCTGCATCACTACTGTCATCTCCCTAGTTTGATGTGATCATTGGCACATCCAGGTGGAGATAATGATGTAATTGAACGCTTAAAAGTGTGTTTTGAAGCAGCTAGTGAGGGTTTTAGCAAGAATTCTATATTATTAATGGGAAAAAAATGTCATAAGAACCCGACTAATCATCTCTTTGGCCTTTGAAAATTGTGCTAATAAAAGTTCAAAGCGCTTTTTAATACGAACCTTA
>CM035188.1:18774485-18784636 GCA_020233015.1 Callinectes sapidus | reverse complement strand
TAAACTCCTCTCTCTCTCTCTCTCTCTCTCTCTCTCTCTCTCTCTCTCTCTCTCTCTCTCTCTCTCTCTCTCTCTCTCTCTCTCTCATCATATTAGCAATGCATCATGAAAAGAAAACGAAAAAAGAAAGTACATTAATAATAAATGAACAACAAAGAATACAAAGAAGCATTTCCCGAAGAAGAGGAAATTACATGGAATATAATTATGTACTTGAGCGTCGACGAACAAGAGAAACACGGGAGCGAAAGAAAGTTATTACACAGAGTTCAGAAAGGGAATTTTAGGAAGCAGTAATAGGGGTGATGAGTATGATGACTAGAAGGTGGAGGGGCGGGTGGTGAAGGGTGATGAAAGGTGGTGGAGGGTGGAGGAAGGTGGTGGACTAGGAAAGACAAGGGAAAGGATAGGAAGGGAATGGAAGAAGGGACATGGGGTAGGAAACTGTATAAAAAGGTAAGGGATAGAAGGAAAAGACTCAGAAGGGGAAGAAAAAGGTAAAAGAAACGGAGACGATAAAAATAGACACGAGAAGAAAAACAAAACAATACAAGATGAAAACAGTAAAGCAAACACACACACAATCACACGTCCCCCCCACCCCCTCCCCACCAACACACACAAGAGTAACTACATCCTTTATCATCCATCAAACTCTGTGATACCCCCCCTCCCCAGTCCTCTTTCTGTCACTACCTCCCGCACATCCCTCCATCCCCCGTGACTCAACCAGGGGCAGATAATGAGGCAATACTGCAAAGGAAGATAAAAGTGTCTCACGAGAAAGGAAGTTGTAAGGTTACTGAATTAATGGCAGTGGTGGTAGTGGTGGTGATGGTGGTGGGAGGTGGGTGTTACTTTATGTTATTGGTGCTGCTGGTGGTTCTGTTTTTGTTGTTCTTGTTCGTGTTATTGCTGATGTTGACGGTATGGTATATGTTTATTGTTGCTGTTCTTATTTTTTTACAGTCAATAGTGAGAAGAAAAATAGGGAGAACATAAATACAAAAGGCATGAATACAGAGAGAGAGAGAGAGAGAGAGAGAGAGAGAGAGAGAGAGAGAGAGAGAGAGAGAGAGAGAGAGAGAGAGAGAGAGAGAGAGAGAGAGATGAAAATACCTTGGAGAACAATAATTCGGAAAAAAATAAATAAAACCCTGAAAAAGCTGGATATTGGAAAGGCCTTAGACTTAAAGATAATCTGCATTTTACTTTTTTCCAGTTCAATGGTGAAAATAACACATGTAAACCTATGAGTTGACTTTATTTAAGATGGAGGTTTTAAGATATTTTGCCTTTTCTTTTGGCTATTTTTTTTTTTTTTTTTTTTTTTTTTGTACCTATAAGGAGACGGGCAAATTCGTGGGATTTTTTTTATTGTCTTCGTTGCCCTTAGCCAGATTTTCTCTTCTTACTTAAAATAAACAAGAAAGAAAAGCGAGAATTGATAAAAGTATAAGAAAAGTAATGTAGATATCAGTACAGGACTATGATTAAATATATTATGTTATCAGTGAGAGACACGATATGAATTAGAGTAGTTGCTGAGAATTGAAGGAAACACCAACATTAACTCCCCCTCATCCACCTCTAATTAAGGCCTTAAGTACGTAAAAATACCCATAATTACATGTTACTAAAGGATTACAAAGTTACATACCAGAGACATTCTTTATCCTGGGACAAATCTAATAATCGTAATGAAACTAATCACATAGAGATACACACCAAAGTTCACCTTAATCCAATTCAAACTTTTTCCCCCTATGGTAATCAGGTTTGGCTCACGCAGATGTGGGAGTAGCAGAGAAGGTGCAGTGGGGAGAGGGATCAAACGGGTAGCATTGGTGTGGTGAAGGGATGAATGCAGGTTCGAACTGTGCAGGACATTATGAGACACGTAGACAGAAAGGGAGGATGAAGAGTGAGACGAGTAAGTGAAGAAATGAAAGATAATGAGTCTGAAGAAGGACAAATGAATGCAGAGAAACAGTAGGGTAAGATAAAAACGTGGGTGAATTCTAGAAAGTAAATAAAGAAAATTTATGAAGAACAGGAGAAAAAATAAAATACAGGAGAAAGAAGACGGTTATAATGTAGAAGGAGAGACGGAAGAAGGCTGGAATATACATAAGGGATAATATAATTGAAACATTGAAAGGATAGCAGAGAGAAACAAGGTTGAATAACAAAAATTTAAAAAAAACTGATGAAAAATAAAGATATTAATGAAAGCAATAGAAAATAAAAAGAATAGAGCGAAAGAAGGTTGAGATGTGAAGAAGGGATAACATGAATGAAACAGTGAAAATGGTGGTAACAAATGTGACTGGATTTTAAAAAGTAGACAAAAAAAGAAAGAAATTAACGGAATACAGAAAAAAATAAAAACAAATGACAAAAGAGGACTGGAATATGAAAGAAGAATAACATGAATGAAATGAATGCAACAAGAGTGTAAAGCACAAGACCTGAGAGAAATGAACCAAGGAAAAGGGAAGGATAATATGAAAGAGTTACGGAGTTGGGAAAGTAAAGGACGGGTGAAAGGGAGGAGTAGGGAGGGGGTAAGGGGAGGAAGAAAGGGTAGTGAAGGGGTGAGAAGAGTGAGGGGAAGGGGAGCCAGATGGTCTTACGATCTGTGCCAACACGGAGCCATTGTTGGGCGAGGTACAAGCAAAGCCGTGCCAGGCGGTTTTGTCATGTAAATGATTTAACCATTTTGTTCTGTTGTTGTTGCTGTGCTATTGTGTTCCATGCTTGTCCCCCTCCCATTGTCCCTCCCTCCCTCTCTCCCTCCCTCCCTCCCTCTATCCCTCCCTCCCTCCCTCCCTCCCTCATGCCCACGCCGATTTCCCTTCCCACTTCCTGGTTGCAGTGTACCCTCCTTCCTTGCTGTTTATAACGCCATGTAATAAATGACTACACCGCGATGTTGTGCCTCGGAAATTGCATCCTACCGCCCTAAGCCACAGCCAATTCTTCTCTCACCTTGAAGTGAAGTAGCAGGTGAAGTGTGCAATTTGCGATTTCCTTTTTTTCTTGTTCATTTATTTTTGTTTTCTCTGTACAGTCTATCATGTGAGGTGAGTAATATCATGGTAACATATCAATGAGAGATAACTTCCTGTCCGCAAAATTGGAGAAAAAAGATAATTTAAAAAATTAAAATTCTGATATTATATGCCGTTACGATCGAAGTCAAATCAAATAAAACATGTTGCTTCTAGACAATTTCCTCATGAGTATTTCAGTAAACATAAACATATGTTATAAAAATCATACCAACTATAAGTAGCTCATCGCCAAAGTAAGATAACAAAAAAAAACCTAATCTAATTTTTACAGCCATGAGTCAAAGAGAGTATAAGATATAAGACTCCATGGCATAATTCTTGTAACAACAACAAAAAACTCAATAGAAGTAAAACAATTATTATAAAAGAATATCAGAGTGAGTTAATTTCTAATCTAGATTGGTTACAACAGTAATATAAAGGATGTGCAACCTTAGCAGCTAATTTCTGTTGTGTCAAATCAGGTTAGACAACAGACGTTTTTGTTATGAGGCAATCAAGTTATCTAAACCATATCTTGTGGTGAGACAAATCAAAGATAATTATTTGCCTTCACTGAATAGAGTACAAAAATTGGTGGATGTTACTTGCTCGATCGCTTCCTGCTGTGTAACAAACAATGAGACAGATAGACACACAGAAAGAAAGAAAGAAAGACAGATAGATTGTTAGATATACTGTATATACAAACTAGTCCACCACAAAGTCCACTCATATACAATCATCACACGAGGAATCTTAAAAGGTTAATACGTAGACTTAACTTACAAATTACAAAATCTTCTACAGCTTCCTTTTTGGTAATGGTGTTAAGATATCCAGCGAACTTCTTTTTTTTTCCTTCTTCTTTCTTTCTCCCTTTCCACGACTTTCAGTAGACTCCTTCATGCAGTATAGTAAGTAATAATAATGGCAGAAATAACATCAATGATATCGTTATTATTCATTATTATTATCATTATTATTATTATTATTATTATTATTATTATTATTATTATTATTATTATTATTATTATTATTATTATTATTATTATTATTATCTTTTTTTTTACTACTACTACTACTACTACTACTACTACTACTACTACTACTACTACTACTACTACTACTACTAATGTTGGTAATATGAATATAACTATCATCATTACTATTATCTTCATTACTATCATTAACAGTAGTAACAACAACAACAAAGCAATAAACACCAACACAATCAAACACGACCCTTCATGAACCAACATATACAGTGAGAGGGCGGGGAAAACTTTCGTCTCCGTCCCCTGTCAGGTCACTGCGCCCTTCGTACAGCCTTCCTTCCCCTCCCGGATCCCTTACAGCGGGAGTGTGTGGGCGCCACCAGCCTCAAGTATCTCTGGGCAGCGAGGGTTAAGTGCTGCAAGATTTACGGTTCGCTCCTTCATTAGGGACTTACACAACACCAATTTGTGCATTTAATCTTGCTTACGATACCGGGCTTGTCATTTGTACCTTGGTGGTAGGTTATGGGTCCGGTGGGATCACTCACCACCACCCTTGCCTCTTGTGGTGACGTGGGTCTTCTCTCTTTTTTTCATTGGGAGTTGAGTTAACGTGGCACATGTTTAACAGCGTGGACTTGCCTGGGCTCGCCTCTCTCTCTCTCTCTCTTCCTTGGTTGTGTGTGGTGAGGGTTATTACTCCCACAGCTCCAGGTTTTATGTCTCAGGTAAATCATCTCCATAATGCTCCTCGTCTCGTTTCTCGTGGTGCTATAAATGGCTAGTTAAGAACTGTACTTGGATCAAAACACGGATTGTATTACCGTGGGTACATTAACACTTATACACTGCCTTACACTCACACTTTTTTTCTTGGTTTTCAGGTTTTTTTTTCTTTTTTGCTTATTAGTTCATCTTTTTTACTGTCTTTTTTCTCCCTTTTTTCACTCATCTCCCCTTTCCTCACTTAAACTCTAATCCTCAACATAAGACCTAACATTTTTTTTACCTCTCTCTCTCTCTCTCTCTCTCTCTCTCTCTCTCTCTCTCTCTCTCTCTCTCTCTCTCTCTCTCTCTCTCTCTCTCTCTCTCACACACACAATTCTTAGAGGAGAGTCTGGTGTGGTCCCATGAAAACCTAACCAAACCGCCATCATTTTCTGTGTGGTGGTGATGGCGTGTGAGGTGTCGGTGGTCCCACACGTCTAACCACGAGGTGCATGATGTACGACTGTATCCCTCAGACAGTACTCTCTTTCCCCTCCTCTCCTGCGTGTAAGAGTACCAAGGTAAAGGAAATCTACAGAAGAGACGGAAGAATAAGCTTACTCAGTGAAAGGGAAGGGACTTTTTTCCCCCCACAGTCAGCGGCGATGGTGAAGTGAGGGCGGCAGCGGCAGAGAAAAGGAGGGGGTAACAAAAACTTGGTGAGAGAGGCACGCTGGGACCCGGCCTGAGGTATACTAAGCAACACTACCTACGTCTACCAGTTACACTTTAAAGGCGCTGTTCTTCTTTGGCCAGAGTATCGCCCCGTGTATTATGTATGTGGCTTCACTCCTGGCTTCTTCTTTTTTCGAACCCATTATCAGTTTAAAAGTGTTTTAGATTACGAAAATTGGTTCCAGGTCGGTGGTGATTTAGTGCCGATGTCTGCTTCCGATAATTAATGTGTGGTGGTGAGTGGGGGAGGGGGAGTCAGGTCAGGAGGAAGGGGGAATAGGGAGGATGGGGAAGGAGTAGAGTATAAGGGAGGGTGTATGTTTGGAGGAGGGGAGGAGGTGGGTGGATATTGACTAGGGCGGCGGTACACGAACTCCCGCCGTGGTTGGAAGGGGAAGAACAGCATAACTCCACCACTTGCGTATTGGGGATGAGGGGAACACCACCAGCTGGCGCCGCTCTCCACCTGGGGCCACCTCCGCACCCTGAAGACTACAGCGTAAGGGAGTGATTACTTTAACCCCACGCGATCAATGCTGATAACGCTGCCTCCACTACTCACCTCATCCAATGTTTTCGGTAGTCCCCGTGTTGAAATATGATCCATTATTCATTAACTCCTTCAGTACTGGGACGCATTTTCCTATTTATTCTATTTATTATTTGTCGGTTTGATAAAGCTTCAGAAACTCATCCAATGTTTTCAGTAGTCTCCGTGGTGAATTATGATCCATTTTTCATTAACCCCTTCAGTACTGGGACGTATTTTCATAATTATTCTGCTTATTTGTCAATTGTATACAGCTTCAGAAACTCATGTAGGGATTAAAATTATACAGACTCTGGTAATTAATCTTCTGACCTCAAAAGACCCTTCCTGATGTCAATAAAATCGTCTAATCACATCAAAAATTCATGGTAAAACTTGGTCACAGTACTGATGGGGTTAATAGTGCAGGGGAATTGGTATGTATGATGCGCCCAATATTGATCACACTAATGCTGTTGATATTCCCTCGTGTTTATATGGAAAGTGTTCATGTGTACACGTAATAATTTTGTTGCTAACCATTTCGCTCTTTTATCTCAACAAAAATAAGAAAAATGTATATAAAAGTTGGTCCAGGATTACTTAATACCGCATTTCATTGATTACTGTACCATAACGCAGGTACTACAGTGGTCATTTCTGCTATTGCTTAATTAATTAGTTGTCATTTTTCAGGTACCCTCCCTTAATCAATGTTTTTTTTCTCCTTTATGGTCCTTAGGGACGAATAATAAAAGATGGAAAGGAGTATAATTTGTTAAATAAAACTACGTACACCAAATTGTTTTTCATCTCCAACTATGTCATTACACCCTCAAGCGCAAAATAAATAAAGGGAAGAGAGAGAGAGAGAGAGAGAGAGAGAGAGAGAGAGAGAGAGAGAGAGAGAGAGAGAGAGAGAGAGAGAGAGAGAGAGAGAGAGAGAGGGAGAGATGCGAATCAAGACTTCCACTACTGCAACTGTGGTAACCTGGTGCAGTTCAAGTAGTTAGAAGAAAGAAGAAAAGAAGATAAAGAAACAAAAGGAAATAACAGAACATTCATCGTCAGTGCATGATACATTACCTCAAGAAAGATAGCAAATCGTCACACACAACCGACCAACTGCAACTTCCAAGCACGACACAATATCACTCGACTTTGTGCACTAAGAACACCACACCGTCGGATTTGCTTGACTGTCGCACTGCCTCATGAAAAAACAAAAAAACAAAGACAGATTGAATAATGTACGTCATGAAGTATTTGCATTGACTCTGCTCAGATAGTCTCGAGTACGTATGTATGTATGTATGTATGTATGTATGTATGTATGTATGCATGTATGTATGTATATATGCGATTTCGTGTGATTTAATTTGCAATGCGTCATCTGCAAAAGGCTCGAGCACATTTCATATTCAACCCAGAAGTAATTCAAGTCTACACGGCTTTTCTCCGGCACTCTGTTCGAACCATTGCTCCTTTACAGCTTATCATTATTGTTATTATTTTTTTCTTTAGAGTACGACACGTGTGCTGTATAGAATTGTATATCTGAAGTCCCTCTCAACCTCTTCACTTCTTCCCTTTCTACTTTCAATATTCCTCTTTCTTTCAGTCAATCCTTATGCAGTTTTATTCTTACCTCTTGTCTAATTTTGCTATGGCTCTTTGTTTCTTGCAGCCACTTAATAATCATGTAGGTCTTTTATTTCCATTTTTTTTTCCACTTGTTCTCGTCTATTACAACTACGTCACTCAGTCTATTCATTAACGTCAATTTTTTCTTCATTATCCTCGGTTAGTTTTCTTCTCTCTCTTTTTTATCGACCACTTCCCCTACAGTCTATGTTAAGTGTCTTTCTGTACTGCTTTTGCCTCCTTGATCTTAAGAATGTATTTGTTCCCTCAACTTCCCTCTTTCAGTTTATTTTTTCTATATTTTTTAGACTTTCCTATTCAATCTCTCTCTCTCTCTCTCTCTCTCTCTCTCTCTCTCTACTCTCTCTCTCTCTCTCTCTCTCTCTCTCTCTCTCTCTCTCTCTCTCTCTCTCTCTCTCTCTCTCTCTCTCTCTCTCTCTCTCTCTCGAGTTCTGCACATTTTCATTTCTAATTTCATGGCTACCTACAGTGTGCAATTTACCGTACTTAGCAGTAATTCGTGTCTAATGTTGAAATAACATACGCGTTTTCATCTGGACGTTAAAATAGGTTTTGTCTCATTCAGTTCATCATTATCCTTGCTATTTTTTTTTTTTTTTCATTGTATATACTATTATTTGCAGAGAAAGAGTAAATACGCGACATATTTTGAAGGTAAATAATCTTTAGTTCTGAAAATTAACAAGTAAAGGTTATTTCAGTAATTAAAAGACTATTCTAAGGAAAATCTTACATGGAAATCCTGGAAGACAGACTCAGATATCTTTCTTCCAGTCTCTATTCCACTTCCATTCTATCTGATGAGAAAACGGTACACAGACAACGATACGAACGTGCGGAATGAAGACCTGGAGGTGCTACTGTACACGCAATACCTTCTAAAATATCTCCCGACTGCCTACAACACCACCACCACCACCACCACCACCAACAGCAGTTTCACGTCCATCAACGCATACCTTCCCAGTCCACGCCGGTTTTGTCCCCTACCAGACCCTCTCTCTTCCCTACCATCAACATCCCACGACCATCCACAACCGCTATCACTTCAACCCACACCCGCAGCCCCCATCACGTACCCAGTCACACCCGTTCTGTGTCCCAACCCACAGGCCTCGCCCACACCCGCCCACAGACAGACGCACTCCATGCCCTTCGTGTTGCTCCAGGCGCCCATTCTTCAACCTCCCACGGTCGCCACGCAAATCTTGTTTACACTTCCCTATGTCGTGTCCTCCTCGCCCACTGCCTCTTTTTGTTGTGCTTCCTTAACCATTATCCGCGCCGGCTCTGTTTGCCGTCTGATTTGTAGCGTAAACTCGGGAACAGTCCACATTCCTCTTGTTTATTTAGTTTCCTATTCCGGTGATTTAAAACTCTTGCTTGGGAAATGTATCGAAGAACCGTATCAAATATTTCTACGTTTTACATTTTTTTTTTCTCTCTCTTTTACTGAAGCAACTATTTTCACTATTGCTTGGTATGTAGATATTCTAATATTTCCTCTCTCTAAATAGTCATCAAGTTTGGAAAAGAATATTATCCTGCTATTACTATCCTCCTTTGTTGTTCTGCCAATCACGTACATATTCTAATAAGGTAATCCCTACTAATACTTATTTCCTTGGGAGATACTTTCATAATTTCACAGCTGTCAGTTATCAAAGTCACAAGTTTCTTTTATTCAGCAAGTCTGTATCCAGTTGTCAAAATGGGCATCGGTGTAGTCAATTCTGTCTTCCCAGCACGGATGCCTAATCGGTCAAGGAAGGTCGCTGCTTGCCGCCAGACTCCTCGGGACGCTAAGCCCGGCTGAGGCATGCGGGGTGACGGGCCAGCACCGAGGTGGACGAGCGATAAGGCAACGACAGGTACTGGCGGCAGGACCTGAGCCGCACCTCAGCCTCCTCACTGAAGACAGACACACATGTGCACTCAGCCACTTCCTTCATTTTACTGCGAACATTTGGGTACGTACTCACTGCAGCTGATTACAATAACTAACGGTACCTGAAGCCTACAGTAAAGTTTCAGCACCTTCTTCACTATCACACATTGTATTTTGCCAAGACCTACCTACAGCCTACTTGGTTAAGAGGCGTACTCAGTGCTGTTCGCTATGCACCTCCACAGCCATTACAGCCTCAGTACTAGATGACTGCATCCAATAACCAATACTTCATAACGTTTACAAAGCGTCTACTGATGCGTACTCAATGTCCACAATAACAATCTGCATTACACCAATAATAGAATTTTGAATGTATCAATGTTTTAGGTACAATTCAAATATGCAGGTTTACTTTGAAAAAGCAATGAACAAAAGGTATTATCAACATCATAAAAGGCTAAGATTCTAAGATTCTAAGATTCTCTCAGTAAAGAAAGGACTACTTTCTTCTCTCTCTCTCTCTCTCTCTCTCTCTCTCTCTCTCTCTCTCTCTCTCTCTCTCTCTCTCT
>CM035188.1:18727194-18743071 GCA_020233015.1 Callinectes sapidus | reverse complement strand
GGCTTAGCGGCGAAAGAGACAAGGTAGAAAGGGGAAGGAAATAAAGGAAAGTGGCTTAGTGGAAGAAGAGACAAGGCAGAAAGGGGAAGAGAAGAAGGGAAGTGGCTTAGCGGAGGAGGAGACAAAGTAGAAAGAGAGAACGAGAGAAAGAGAGAGAGAGTGGCAGAGAGAGAGGGAGGGTGAGGGACCGACCGACTAATTACAAGGATGATGATGAACGAGCCGTTGACGATTACGGCTGGTGGGAGTAAGACGGCTCGTTAGTGTGATGGACTGGCTAAATAATAGGGATAATGAAACCGTGGAGCTCGACCGCCATCTGGAGGGAACTTAGTGACATAGATCAGTGACGTCATAAGGGGGAGAAGGCGAAAAGAGAGAGAGAGGGGGGGGAGGGGGTAGATGCCACAGGAAAGGTTAATATAGGTGACTCCAGGGCATTGGAGGGGGTGAGGTAATGAAGGGGGTGTAATGACTTGATAGTGTTCATTTGCGTTAGTGAGGTATTTGCCCCCTGAGTGCGTAGGAGTGCAAGGATTGTAAGGGTGGTGGTGGTGGTGGCGGTGGTGGTGGTGATGAAAGGGATCCGCGGCGTAAACTTGTCAATAGTTGATGCGTTTGTAGCAGTGGTGTGTGTGTGTGTGTGTGTGTGTGTGTGTGTGTGTGTGTGTGTGTGTGTGTGTGTGTGTGTCGATCGTATAAATGTCTTAGTAGTTGAAGTGTATTAGTAAAGGGTGATAGTAGTAGCAGTAATAGTAATAGTAGTAGTGGTGGTGGTGGTGGTGGTTGTGGTGGTGGCGGTGGTAATGTAGAAATAGTAAAAGTCACAGTAGAAATAACAACAATAATAATAGTAACAGCAGCAGCAGTAGTAGTGGCAATAGCAATAGCTCTAATCAATAAAACACGAAGCATATCACGAATTCCCATACCAGACATTGATTGACGCGAATTACACACTACACTCGTCAACACAGAAACAATAAATACCAGTAATGACACACCAAGCGGATAAACCCTCACACATCACACCACCTGACATAAAACAACACTTAAACACGAACAAGGAAAACACCAACAACAACACCATATAACCCACCACCCGCTCTTACACTACCTACACCATACACTCGTGAGGATACGGGTCGCCTTACAAAGCCAGGTCCCGGAACACGACAGGGGGCTGGGGGCTGCACGGGACTTGGCGGCTGGGTCGGGTGAGGTAGGCTGGTTCTACTAAATTGGCTACCTTCATCTGCCACGACACCGATAGTCCCTGGGGAGTGTGGCCGTGTGTCTCCCTCCCAGGCCGTGTTCAGTGGCCCGAGACGATGCACACAGGACTCTGAGACGCAATGGGGAGGTAGAGGATAAAGAGGTACGGCACACAGACAGAATAAGGAGAAGGAGCATAGATTAGACAAAGAGGCACGGCAAATACACCCAGGGATAAAGGGAGCTGCACTGCAAGGAACGGCGTTAGGAGACTTGTGGAGATAGTAATAGAATCTCAATAGACAATGGTTATAGGAAAGAAATATCAATGTAAGAAGTTAGGAAATGATAGGAAAATGCAACACAAAGAAGAAACGGCATTACGAAGTGAGTGTATAGAGTAACACATTCGTCAAGAAATATGCTTACAGGAAAAAAGATGTGAAAAGAAGAGTGACGGGTAAAAGAAAGGAGATAAGGAGGTACAGGGTGAAGAAGAACGAGTATCACAAGAAGAAAAGAATACCAGTAAAACATTCTTTAGAGAGAGAGAGAGAGAGAGAGAGAGAGAGAGAGTTTAGTTACATTTCTTTATTATTATTGAGGACATCAGGATTTTATAACACGTACATGAAAGACAACAATCTATAAACTCAGGCAATAATAATAATAATAATGATAATAATAATAATAATAATAATAATAATAATAATAATAATAATAATAATAATAATAATAATAATAATAATAAAAATAATAATAAAAGTAATAGTAACTGGAGAGACCTTGATTAATTACTGTGAGTTATGTTTCAAGGTATAACGGTTTCTTAGAGTCTCCCTCTCTCCCGCTCTTTCAACCTTGGAGTGTCACCTGCCATCTTAAAAAGTCGACGTGTTCCTGTAAATCGCCGTGAGTTGTGAGGCTCGTGGGTGGGCGTCGCTTTCCATTATCATGCTGTCAGAGTCTGAAGGGAACTTTTCCTTTGCCGTCCCTTATCACGGATGGTCGCGGTGAAGTCCAGACCACAGGTAGCCCTTCTGGGGAAATGTCTGCCTTATTTTTTCTTTCTTTTTTCTTTTTTATCACATTTACGTAATTCTGTCTCCAGGTTATGTAGTGTCGCATACCTCGGCCTCCTCTCTCTCAAGCACACTGCTCTCCCTCATGCACTCCCTCTTGGTTCTCGAGCACGAACCAGAAGTTTTTATTCCTTTGTCCACCTCGAATGTAGATGAAAAGACGATTTTTTGTACTCATCCTACTTGTCCCCGATTTAAGGTTTAGAAAGAGAGGACCTCCAATGGTACTGAAATCGCCTTTTGGATCCTCCCTGTGGATTTCAAGTGGTTGAACCCTTTTTCCTTTATAATTCTGAACCTTCTTTCTTTGTATATTCGTTTGTGAGAAAAATATACTGCGTAGTTCTATGCTTTATTCTTTTTTTGTGGTCATGCTTTCTTTCCTTAAACAATTTGTCCGCATTACCCTTGCAGCCCCAGCAGCCACTTAGCATTTTAGATCATGCTTATATATTTTGCTTTCTCCCTCTGTAATTTATTTCCACATCCTCCATGGTACACATCCCACGTAGCATCAGCCGACACTAGTAAACCCACCCACCTTGCTGCTTTGAGGTTACGTTATGCATCTTCACCTTTCTTCTCTTTTGTTACGCCTTCGCCATAACTTATTGATGTCCATTACTTTCTACAGACAGAGTACACACATTATATTTGACGTCTGGGGAAAAAAAAAGAAATAAAGGGAAGGAGAAAGAATATAATGTACGTCAGAGAGGTATAGTGTAACATGCAGCGATGAAAGGAAGAAATATCGAGTAACATTGAGTGTGATGAAGTGCACTACACCACCTGTTTAGAGCGCAGCGGGGGCGACTCTCCAAGGGCGGGGGAAGTAATAAGGCTACGCTATGACCAACACTGACAGCACTCCAGGATACAAAATTGATCGAGGTACAATTTCAGACTTTGCCGGAAGTTTACTGCGCTAATTTCTTTTCTAGGGCGACGAAACTAACACCTCTGCAATGGAATTTCACATTTCTGTATCTTTTTCTTGTTTTTGTATTAAAACTTGCAATTTTATCTGTTTTTTTATATTGTTTTTTTTAATCTTACCATTTGTTTATATAGCTTTTCGACTGTTTATGTATTTCTGTTTATTTCAGTATTTGTATGTATTTATACGAGTATATCTGTCTCCTTACAAATATATCTTTATCTATCTATTTTCTACTATCTACCTATTTATCTGTGTATCTATCCATCTCATCATCTGTTTATATGATCATCTAATTATTCCTTTATCCAGTCACTGTTGTTAACTCATTCATTCATCTATTTAGTGAACATACTGTCTTGTAATATATCCATCTTTTTATCTATTAGTGTACAGATTCATTTATCTATTCTCAAGTTTACTGTACACACATTAATTCACGTTATGTATGATTATGTAGCATGTATTTACAGTATGTATGCTTGTATGTATTCATGTATACTGTGATCTATGTATGTATGAATATATGCTCAGGTGTGAAGTGCAGTCTAATCGTAAAATATAGATAAGAAACAAAGAAATACACCAAGTGGCTGCTATGCCTCGGTATCTTCCTCGTGTCTTGGCGTTGTGTTGCAATCAATACTTCAGCCGGTGTTCCGTGAAGTACCGCCACACAACCTTCCAGGACCCTTGACCATAGCCTGCCCCCTCAGTAAACTTCCTCTAACATTCCAACCAGCAGAACTATCCTCTTCACATTAATAGTTAGATGAAACCTCGACTTTTAGGTGATAGAAAAAATTGTGTAAAGAAATTATCTCATGTTAAACCAACCACAAAATTTTTACTTCTTTTTTACACGATATGAATTATATTACATTGTGTTTGTGAGGAAGAGAAAATTTTGTACCGGAATTATCGCAAATTAAGTATAAATAGAAACCTCGCTAGGTATTTCCAGGCGTTTCTCCTCAGCTGTTCTTATCTGGTGAAGCTTGGGAGCACGGATGAACAGCTGTGTTGTTCGGGTGCCTGCTACTGCCCGCCCTCGACAAGATACGAACCCTGGCTAATCTGGCTCATTGGGTTCACAGGCAGAAATGCTCTCCGTTATACCCTGGCACTAAGTGGGCGAAGATATGTGATTGCCTCTTGCGGGAAGGACATAAAAGGCATAAGAATGTACAGTAAATCTATTGCGGTAAGAGCCCCGTGTGTGTAAAAGGAGGTGCGGTGCAGGGTAAGTAGAGCAGAACACTGTATGCTACGCTGGAGATAAAATATGACCCATGATGCAATGCTGAGGTCAGTGCCAAGCTTCCATGTACTTGATTAGCTGATTTAGTGAAACATATTTGTCTGTGTACTGTTTCAAATGTAAAAGATAAGTTCTCATTTTATACATTTATGACAGGTAGTTTTTCTTGGTAATTCTTTCTGCAATCAACTTAAAGTAGCATTTTTTTTTACCTTTCTATGCAATGACGAGTTTGCAATGTCCTTTTTCCTTCAGGTCTGGATTGGAGGCGTAATACTCCCTCATTTATCACAATGATGGACGCTGCTACTCCTCCTGTACTTTACGTCCTTGTCCCTCGCCTGTGTCATGGATGTCACTTTATCCCCTCCTCGTCCCTCCTGTTACAACTTCATAAGATGGCAAAAGTCCCTTAAATACTTGATCCCGAAGACTCTACGGATATTATTTTGCGTTATATAACCCATGGGTGTAATATTTCTTCGCCGTCGAACTGCGCTGGCAGGAAAGAGACTTTGGCAGTAACCCTCGCCCGAACTCCGGTGTGTAGCCTCGCCAAAAACTTGAAATATTGGGTAATCTCACCGACCCGAAGAGCAGTATAATTTGGATGGCGGCAGAGCATTTATCAGTAAATATCTGGGATAGGAGGTCATAAAAAGGTCGTTTACTCGAGCGAGGCAGATGGTATCGAGGGCAACAGAGTCTACTCTGTGACCTGCCAGTGACGTGGGTTTGGGATAGTGCCTCCTGACCTGCCTGAAGTCACTCAGCCTGACCCAGCAGTCATGAGGCTCCAGACCGCTGGGGGTCGCGTTACCCACCGTCTCACACAGCTGGCAGCGAGCAGCTGGCGCGCAAGAATGATCGCACGCCGGTTCTCTTGATGGCTGCGTTCTCAGCGCTCACACTTGATGGTGCTTCGTATAATGGCCACATGCTGAAGTTGAGACATTGAAATGTTCACTCTACATCTTATTTCACTTACACGTTCCACCTTCATAGGTTAAAGTCTTACATCTCTACTTGAATATGTGCTATATTAATGGCTACACTGCTTTGGGCTTTACAGTTAATACCCTGACCGTGAATGGGAGCATAATTAATAGTTACATGAGACAGGGCCTTGCTCCTAATGGGCCCTCATTCCATAGCCAAGCAGCAGCAGCAGCAGCAGCAGCAGCAGGGCGGACATAGCCTTTCACAACACCTGTCTGGCGCTGCCTCAAGCGGTGGTCGCCCTCGTAGCGCCGCAACCAAGGAACACTTGCTCCCCGCCGCAGGCTTTGCAGCGTGCATGGCCACACGGGGACGCTGCCGCGCCCGGCCACTAAGGCGCCGCATTCCACCATAAGTGCCACCTTGCTATCCACGATGAATCTTGACACTTATGGGATCTGCAGGCTCTTGCCTGCATGTAGCTCACTGTAATGAGTCTTTTAACAACATAATGAATGTCATTTTATCATCATTTAATGCCCTTTTCCACGCAGTGTTTCTTCCGTTCATCCAGGGTCCGTTTCTTACTTGTGACTCACTCCTGAAATATTTTTCGACTGACTTTCTCGAGGCGCGGCCATCTGTCAGTGGGCGTGCATTGCGGTGCGCGCCAGGGCTGCCTGGTGTGCCGTCCCGCCCAGGGTAATGAAGTCCTCACTCGTGACTAAACGAGCACTGCGTTCAATGTACACGTGTGCTCTCCTTTCCGGTACACTCTTGCTCCTTCCCGCTCTCTTTGTCTTCCTTGGTTCTACTCTTTTTTTTTCTCTCTCTCTCTCTCTCTCTCCCTCTCTCTTTCTCCTCGTCCTCTTTCATATCCTTCTGCCGCCAAGACTAATGGACTCCGTGTGAATCACCGTGACCACTCCATACCTATACGTACTCCTGTGCTCTAATTTATGACGCCCATACCTCTCTGTCTTTGTTTTCATCGCCCCCTCCCTCTTCCCTTCCCTGCTCTCTCTCTCTCTCTCTCTCTCTCTCTCTCTCTCTCTCTCTCTCTCTCTCTCTCTCTCTCTCTCTCTCTCTCTCTCTCTCTCTCCTTCTCCTCCTCCTCCTTCACCTCCTCCTCCTCCTCATCCTCCTCGAAAGGATAATAGGGTTTCCTGTTACTCAACTCGTGATTTCTCAATAGTTCCGGTTTCCTCGTTTGTCACTTTTCTTCTTTACTATTTTTCACGCTTCTCTTTTGTCCTTGTCTCCTCCTGCTCCTCGTCTTCCTTTCCTTCACCAGCACCGCGACAAATATGGCGGCGGCTCCACGAATTATTATCTTGACACGTGTGATAATTCAGGCGGTGTCAGCCTCTCACTCACTCGTAATACGCCTCCCGTGCTGCGTCCTTGCCATGTGGTGGTGTCTGTTCTGCACGAGGGTTTTATTGGTGTCCTTGTAGCACCTCCCCTGTGACGCCCTCCGGTGCCTCAGGTGTTGTGGGGCAGGTGTGGCGTCGTGGAAGTTATGGTCTGCTTCTGGTTAGGTTTTCTTATTTCTGTTAATGTGTGGGATTCATGTAGGAGGTGATTGCAGGTTGAGAAATGGCTTGAATCTCTCACTCGTAACCCTTTTTTGCTCTTTAAACTTTTCGTGGAAGTTGATGAAATGTTCTAGTGTGAGGCGTTAATATGAATTGAATAGACGCTAATGATAGTGGAGGGAATGATAAAAAAGTTTAGTATAAGTCTTTTATCTCGGATTTTTGTACTGTTTTTTGTCTTTTTTTTTCTACAGCTATCTATTTATTTATTTATTCATTTATCTATTTAGCTTGAACTCATTTACAGTTACTTAAATCAAATAGAAAGATATTTTTTCCTTTGCAATCAAAAGGGTTAGGAAATATGAAGTTATCGTGTGTGAAAAGCTCATATATTGCACAACTGTCAAATGTCTTCTCTGTGATTTACAGAATAGGCGAAAAACTAAGTGTGTTTTTTTAAATATTCATCTTGGGTCTCTGCGAGTGGAAATTTGCGTAATCTAGGGATTTTTTTCATTTTATTTTCATGGAAGAGGCCAACCAAGTACATAAAATAAAAGTGGAATGCAAAAATTGAATTGGGTCATTGATAAAAAAGGGAAGGTCGCCAATATTTTCCAGACGAATATTATTGAGAGCAACGAAATATATAATACAGTAATGTTTTTTTTTGGGGGGGGGAGGGGGGAATTTCTGATGTGCCTGAATATATAAGAACTTTTTTTGTGAACATTTTTTTTTTGCCTTCATCAGTACTGGGTTCCGCAAAAGAAATTTCCATAGAGAAGTAAAAAAAAAAAAAAAAGTATGCCTGGTGTAAGAAATAAAATGTAGTGTGTCGGCGCCCAGTCCCGGTGCTGGCTCGGTGCCCATCTTGTGCTCCAATCTGACTTCATATCACATTCAATTTGTTTTTCAGAATGGAAAACATAAATCAAAGCAAAATGTTTCCTCTCTCTCTCTCTCTCTCTCTCTCTCTCTCTCTCTCTCTCTCTCTCTCTCTCTCTCTCTCTCTCTCTCTCTCTCTCTCTCTCTGTCCCCTTCTGAGTTACGAGCTGGGAAGAAAGGGAGAGAAAGGAGAAAGAAAAAAAAGTAACAGGAATTTCATCTGTGGCAGTATAGACCGAAGTGGTTTTTGTGCGTGTTGCCTCTCGCTGGGGAAGGAAGAACCCCACCCGCCTGACAAAGTGCCGAACCCTATACCATTAATATATTACCTGACCCAAATTACGTCCACCCCCCCCTCCCCCCTTCCTTGTCCTCACTAACCTGGCACGTGGCACACACCCCAACCTACCTTACCTGTACATACCGCCCCTTGCCCTAGACCCCGCCGTCACTGGTACACACACACACACACACACACACACACACACACACACGTCACAACCAGACATAATATATTGGCCAGATTTGTTAAGTCGGATGATCTGTGACTTCATTTATGGCGTTCATGTAGCGAGAAGGAAATGCATGCGTCATCTCTGAGTCTTGACGTGTTGCTTCAGTACAGTGCCCCTAAAGAAAGCTGTGGGTGTACTGTAAGTTATTTTTCTCTCTTTTAGACAAGGTGTTCTATTTCTGTTAATCCCTTCAGTAGCATGACGTAATTTCACATAAATTTTGCTTTATAATTGGTGTTTTGTACGGCTTCTGAAACTTAAGAGGGGTTTGAAATAGTGAAGAATTTACCTATTTCTCTTTTCATCTCCATAGACCCTTTCTAAAGTCAATAAAATCGCTTAATTATACCCAAAAGTCTCGGTTCTGAAGAGGTAAAGGCTCCACTCTCTGTAACTCGATTGCGGTTGAATAGAAACATTGATCTCTGCTCATTTATTCATCATACATACGTTGTTGTTGTTTTTAATTTGAATATTGTATGAATTGAGCTTTTCCCATTTCAACTGGTAAAATAGAAAACGACAAGAGAGAACTGTTCTGATAATTTCTTTCTTCTCTCTGACGACTTAAACTGTCTCCAGAGGGGGACGTGGTGACATTTTCCGGAAATATATAAATTAGCCTTCCCATTTGGCAAGTTTGTAGTTTTTTTTTACATTTTTTTATGGGCATGAGGGGAGGTGGGTGAGTGAGCCGTAGTTTAACGCGTTTTTGCCACATATTTTTTTTGCCGATGTGTCACCTTTTCACATGATACAATACAGTAGACAAGTTAGCAGTTACAATTTTTTCCTATTTCTATTTCCTTTTTTATTCCGCAATATATTATACTTCAACTTGACACGAGAAGAAATCACAATGACATTATCTCCCTGTAGACCAAGAGATAGTGACAGCACAGAAGCTAGCAACATCTCACCCCGTTTTACAGTGAGAAGGGAAGAGTAGAGAGCAACAGACAAGAGCCGGTCCTTCCTCGCAGCCTCCAACTGTGTACGTTATCTGGACGGGTTACATCACAACACGCATGGGCTTCCTTTGTTGACGCTCCTCTGCACAGCTTTATGTTGTTGTGCCTCGTTATTTATGAATATTTATAGTGGCAGTGTGTTACGGGGGGAGAAATACTGGGTGGCTGTGTTTTGTGTCCTGTTTTACCCCTATGGCTAACCCTTTCCTATTTTTATGCCTTCCGTCTCTCACTCTCCGTATTTTTTTCTCTCAGGCGTTACCCTTTTTGCTATACAGGACTAGAATTAATGAAGTCTTAATAAGTATATATGGTAAATGAAATAGAAGTGAAGTAAAATATTTGGTAGTTTCTAGTCAGTTTTAATACTCAGATTTGATTCTGAGGTAAGAAAACACCTGAGGATCATTAGCAATTAGGAAAGACCATAGCAAAGCGCAGAGAAAGAATTTTTTTTGTGTATTGGTAAGTTAACTTCATTCCTCAATACAATTTTTGTCATAGAGTTTCTCTGATGTATTGCAGTTTTGTCGCAATGATTAGTGGAGTTAAGTTAGATTAGATTAGAATTAGCTCCTTAAGTACTAGGGCAGATATCTACCATGAGAATTGGGTATGAATAGATTATTCTATTGACGTTATAAACGGTCTATGGAGGTCAGAAGTCAGCCAGTCAGTCTGAGTTGCTGAACCTGTATAAAATCGCTAAATAATAAGCAGAATGAATACAAAAGATGCGTGTCAGTACCGAAAGGGTTAGGGTAGATTGGGTTTAGTTAGCTTAGAAGAGATAGGTTAGGTTAGGTGTTCAGCTGGCGCCTAATGATAATACATAGTTCGCTGAATTTCCTGTTCATACATGTTAAGTTGACATATGAACTGAATCAAATACTTTATATTATGAATTTTCAATGATCGAGAGGAGGCTATTTGTAGATCCTTCTTGTTAATCAGGTGCATTTTTTTGTACATTATTACTCTGCCCACCTGTTCATGTTGACACAAGATTTAGGAGATGCGATTCTAAAAGTGTTATCCTTCATTTTTCCCTGTCCTTCGACTAATTTTTCTAACCTTCAAGGGGACTGGCAAATTAGTGGGGTTTCTATTTTCTTTGTTTTTCTTGTCATTGGTTATCTTGTCCCGTCTTACATAAAACAAATAAAAGACGGACGAATGACTCAATAAGCGGATACGAATCAACAAGGAAGGACTTTCATACAAGACAATACAAATGACAAACGTACCATAATAAGGCAGTGATATGAGCAATTAAAGGAGATCATCCACCAAAACAATAAAACAATAAAACACTTTACAAATAGCAATGCTGGAAGGAAAAAAAAAGAAAAACAAGGGGATATTGAACCGTTATTCAAATTACGTACACATATTACTCTCTCTCTCTCTCTCTCTCTCTCTCTCTCTCTCTCTCTCTCTCTCTCTCTCTCTCTCTCTCTCTCTCTCTCTCTCTCTCTCTCTCTCTCATACACTCCAGAAACTTTATTATGTTTGTTTTATGTACATGTATTTTAAAAGAGATAAGTACGAATGAGTGAGACAAATAGCCTTTGCAAGCTATAGAAGTTTTATGGGCAATGCCATGAAATAAGAAACGGAAAAACACTTAACCTAAATAAAAAGAAAAGAACCTCTCTCTCTCTCTCTCTCTCTCTCTCTCTCTCTCTCTCTCTCTCTCTCTCTCTCTCTCTCTCTCTCTCTCTCTCTACGTCCCCTCACTTCCATTCGTCTCTGCTTCCCTTCCGTTACTCCCTCGCTCCATTCTCCATTCCTTAACGTCCCATCCGCTTCTCCCCTCTTCCCGTCTCCCATCCCTCCTTACCTCTCCTGTCCCCCCCCCTCTCCCTTCCTCCCTTTCCCTTGCGACGCCTAGATTTCCCGGTGGCTCTCTGGCCCCTTCACTGTTCCCTTGCATTCCTCCCTTATCTCTTCCTCTCTCTTTTGTCTTGCACTATCATGGCGTGTGTGTGTGTGTGTGTGTGTGTGTGTGTGTGTGTGTGTGTGTGTGTGTGTGTGTGTGTGTGTGTGTGTGTACCTTCGCTCTCATGTTTGTGATGTGTATCTGTGTTTACTTTTTCTATCTTTCTTGTTTTCTTTTCCTCAGTGTAACAGATTCAGTCTTTTTCCTCCTGCCCGAAAGATGTATTGGTTTTCAGTGCCTTGTAGATATACTTTGATTTTGCTATGATATACAATGGAAAAGAGAAGGAAAATAAATCATTCAGTTATCTGATAAGCAGTGATCACAGACAACAGTTTGACTTGCAATGATATTAAACACAAAGAAGACCTGTCTTGTGTAATGATGATAAATTATAATCTACTACAGTCCAAGTTAACCTCTGAAGGTATGTAGGAATGTCTGGATTGAGTTGCACATTCAGAAACGCTCGACTCTCACCACGACTATTTTTCCAGGCTACCGAAATGATATGCTGGTTTTTCAAGAGTGTTTATGCAGGTGATATTGTAGAAATATTGTCACTCTCCCTCTTAAACCTTAAAAAAACTTGTGTCAGTTGAAATAAAGCTTTTTGAAACACTGGAGATGAAGCACAGAAGCATTTAAGAATACGAACCTTAGATACATCAAAACCTCAGTCTCTTAGATACCATAGATGCATTTCTTAAAAGTTTAATATCTGCTCTGCGCTAAATGACTAAAGAGTAATGAGGCGCAAGTGTATAAGTTAGAGAACAGTTCAACTCTATAATACACCAGCATCAGATGACAATATGTTCACCTAAGTATGTTAATAGCTCCTTGAATTACCCATCCGTGCTTGTGTGCTGGCTGACTAAAGACTAAAGAGGACTGCGAGGAAGAGGTGGAGGAGGAAGAGGTGGAGGTGGAGGAGTACTGGTAGGAGTAGGAATAGGATCGTGTGGTAGACTCCAAGATTTGTATTCAGAAACGTTATGCTCTCTTATCAGTACCATTTTCCTGGGCCACAGAGATCACTAACGGGGTTTTCAAGAGTGTTTCTTCAGCCGATAACATAAAAGATCTCGTCATACTGCCCTTAGAACCATAAAACACATTAAGTAACTCGTGTCAGTTGAAGTCTTTCGAAATACTGAAGGTGAAGCCCTGAAATGTTTGAGAATACGAAATCAGCACTTCATCTTACGTCATTGATACTCCATACGAAAGATAGCTCGTGTGGTAACTATGTACACGTAAATATGTTAAAAGCTCCTTAGCCCACCCTTCCGTACCCGCGCTGGCTGAGTAAAGACTACGGAGGAGGAGAACGAAAATGACTATATGAGCTAAATCTCTGAAGATAATAATATTCCACACAGTAGGAATATGTATACGTACCTAAATATGTTAAAAGCTCCTCAGACCCTTCCATGTTGGTGTAGCTGGCCGGGTAAAGACTACACAGGACTAGGATACCCCCCTATGGCTGGCTCGTGGCATAGCGGCAGTGTCCACCTGAGTGCCTTACCCCATTAAGGCTCCTCCCTCACTTTCCGCCGCGATAAGGGGTCGGCAAGCTCTCTCGCGTTGTGAGTCTGATACCTTAACCAGTTTTACGTCGCAATAATTCAAATGCACCGTTGATAAATGTGCCGTAATACTTTTTAATGGATTGATGGTATCTTGCGTCGTTGGGAACCTAATGGGCTGAAGGCACGCGGTGACGGGCTGCGCCAGGTGTGGTGAGGGTTGGTATATTGAGCTTTCACTTCGTTACCTGACATGTTTTCCTGCTGCGTCCACGAGCCTCATTGTATCTCATCGTGGTGCGTTAAGTGCCTGCTGTTGATGTGCTTTGTTCCAGTGTGTGTGTGTCCCAGCGCGACTCAGCGGGGTATACACAGGCGAGAAGAGTGTGACGGGGAGGTGAAAATGTGTAGGACGAGAAAATGCTCATCTTGGTGCCTTAACAATACTGTTGATGCTGTATATATGTATATGAATAAACAGATAGACAGATAAATAAATAAATAAATAAGTATATATATATATATATATATATATATATATATATATATATATATATAGAGAGAGAGAGAGAGAGAGAGAGAGAGAGAGAGAGAGAGAGAGAGAGATAATAATTTGCAAGAAGAAAATTTATAACTTGAGAGCAAATCAGTGGTAGAGTAAGAACACACCACGGCAGTTAGTTGATTACTTTGGTGATGCAAATAGCAAGATAAGTATTGCATAACATGATTTACCGAACACATCTTGGTACAACACAAGTTGCCATGCCAACCCTCACGTCCTGACCCTGTAAATGGATGTAAGATATAGTATAATATACTTATTGATCCACAGTAGCATAAAAGCAATAATTATAAGCAACTTTTCAATTTTTCGTTTTGTTTTTAAGACAGTGCAGAGATAAAGTGAAATAAATCGAATGCCCTTTGTCTTATATATGTCTTTATTCACTCATCGAGGCACTATCGTCTTATATCTTTCCATGTATTATAATTTTGAAGAATTACTGTTTGTATTTATTTCTATGACAATGTTCATACACCAAACCATAGATAGAAAGTTTCAAATCCTTCATATAATGTTTTGTAGGTTAACGCTATGCATACATACACCGAAACATTCAAAAGTTATATTGCGTAAAAAAAATTGCCTTTTCTTTAGTCTCCTTTCTCTCATATCTCTTCTCGTACACGGAGGTTTCAGGACAATAAAGAGGATCTGATGTCAATAAACCTTTTCTTATACCTCTTGATTCTTTATTCATTCACTAAGTTACCGTTATCTGGCCCACGTGAAAGTCTGTCTTGTTATCGCTGTGGTGTTCCCTAAATGGAGGCTTCATGTGTAATAAAAGACTATGGTGTCAATGCAGCATTCTTATATCCTGTCTTTATTATTTTATCGAGGTATTGTAAACTGTCCCACATAGAAACGTTGCCTTTTATTCTTTAGTCTCCAGTCTCCTGTTCGGTTTTCCCTAAATTTTTATATTCTTATACCATGTCACTTTTTTTCCTTCTCTTATTTTTCTGAGGTATTGTAACATTGATGTGTTGATTTTTTTTTTATTTCTTGACTGTCATTATTGTTTGATGGTCCTTTATACAGGGACGTTACGTACAAAGAGTAAAATTTTATACCAATGCAATACTCTCACCTTGTCATGTTCACTAATTGTAAACTTTCCTACGTATAAGTATTGCTTCTCTTCATCAGTTATTCACCTTTGGCCCAATCGCTTGAGGTGAGATAAAAGAGGGTATAATTTCAATACCTTATTCTTGCCTTGGCATCTGTATTCAATTTACCACAGTATCATAATACACCCGAGGTATAAATATTGCAGTTTTCTGTTGCTTATCTTTCATTTGTCCCTCTGTGCATGAGAGCTTGACGTCAGTGTAATATTCTCGCCTTATCTTATTAACTTGGTGCGGTATTGTAGTTATCTCAGTTACTGTTACTGCATTTTCCTATCTCCAATTTCTCATTTGGCTTGAGGTACAAGAGAGAGGCTGTGACACTAATATAATGTCCCTAACTTCCCTTCATTAATTCAGACACCAATACAATATCCCTAACTTCCCTTTATTAATTCACCAGCTCACTCTAGGTATTAATATTCTATTAATCTATCAAGTACCTATCATTTGTCCCTCTGTACATGGCGGCTCGTGGCACAGTAAAAGGGTCAGGCAGCCGGACCCGGCGACCCGACCTGACCCACGGGACCGCCTGGCATGGACCCACACGAACTGCTCTGCCTCCTGCCAACGCCTCGCCGTGACGCTGGTGGCTCATGTCAATATTTATTCAGCATCATTGAGTGAGCCTAAATGCACACAGGAGCTCGGGGCGTGTCGTGACAGAGAGTTAGTGGCTCATGAAGGTTATGTGTTTAGTCGTGTAGGAAAATACCTGGATTTCCTGCTCTGTTGACATGGTGGTGTATATTATTCATTTATTATCATCAGTGACCGGGGAATGCCTCAGTTACTCTTCAGTGTTATGTGTTTAGGTGCACACCAAGACATCTGGATTCCCTGCACTGATGGAATGGTCTTGTGTTCTATTCTATGTATTGTGTTCGGTGATCAGAGAACGTTTCAGCTGGTTACTTGGACTTACAGTACAGTAAATATGTTTGATTCCCTGTACTATTGAATCATTGTGTATTTCATCCTTTATTTTGTTCAGTGATCTTTTTCAGATGCTCTCGGACTTTTATTTGCTCATATACAAAAATACCTGAATTTGTTTTCTTTAACCATTTCTTATTTTGCTCATACACTGCCATAGTCAATCATTATTCATTTGGTCATATACAAAATTCATGGATTTGATTTTTTTTCACTTTTTCCTCTTTTACTCACAATCTGCCATAGTTAATCACCAAATGCCCATGTTAATTCTAGAACACCGCTAATTTAACGTGAATGTTTTATCTCTCCACACCTAACACTTCGGCTTAGTATCCCACACATATCGCCAGTAATCAGTAAATGCATTAGTTATAATAATTTAAATGAACCTGACGTACTACATTT
>CM035188.1:18668070-18677550 GCA_020233015.1 Callinectes sapidus | reverse complement strand
GTGTGTGTGTGTGTGTGTGTGTGTGTGCGCGTTTTAAAAAGTAAATATGCTTAATTTATTTCACTTCCTCTCTTATTCTTTCCATTTTTTCTACAGCAATGGAAAAAAAAGAATTAATTCGATCCACATAAATAAGAGGAAAAATACATGAGATAGACCTGAACAGAAATACACGATAGTAGCAAAATCAAGGCACAATAGATCACGGTTGAAAAGTGGACGGCTGGTAGTAGTGGTGGTGGTGGTGGTGGTGGTGGTGGTGGTGGTGGTGGCGGTGGCGGTGGCGGCGGTAGGGTATTAGGTTGCAAATGTTATCTGCAAATGAACTCCAATTAGAGGCACGAGGCTTGTGATTAGAAAGGTGCAGATCACTACTATTTGCGGCTGCTACACGTGTATGGATGAAGCAGGGGCACTTGGCCAACACTGGTAATTAGGAAGGTTATGGTAGTGGTAGTGGTAGTGGTGGTGGTGGTAGTGAGGAGAGGAAGGATAATGGTGATAATGATGCTGATGGTGATTTGGATGAAGATAACTACACTAACAACCAAATTAAATCAACAGCAATGATGATGATAACAATGGTAATAACAACAATAATAATAAAAATGATAGTAATAACAATAATGATAAGAACAATAGTAACAACAACAACAACAACAACAACAACAACAACAACAACAACAACAACGAGAGAGAGAGAGAGAGAGAGAGAGAGAGAGAGAGAGAGAGAGAGAGAGAGAGAGAGAGAGAGAGAGAGAGAGAGAGAGAGAAAACATCAATAATGAAACGCATGTAATATTAAGAACAAGAACCATCCTATCCTCGCGAAGGTCAAGACAGAACAGGACAAAAAAGAAAGGGACGAATAAGAAAAAGAAACACACACACACACACACACACACACACACACACACACACACACACACACACACATACACACACACGAGTCGTAAACCAAAGCGTGTTATGAGCCTGCAAAGACCTTGAACACCTTGGGGTAACCAGCTAGTAACCGGCTGGCGCTGCTCTCCTTAGTCTTTAAAAGGCATCAGGAATCAGAGTCCGCGGCCTGCAAATGTGAGAGGAAAAGGATATCCGGGTCTTACAGTTTTTATTAGTCTGTTTTGTGCTGGAATGGTGCATTACTTCTGCCCATTAGTTATGCCTTATGCTTAAGTCATGAGTGTATATATATGTATGTATGTATGTATGTATGTATGTATGTGTGTATTTTTGTCTTTAATGTGTATTTTCATTCTTTTAAAGTAGTCACGAGTTGTGTGATTTTTCTTGCTTGTTTATTTTACTTTGTATTAATTTTTTTTATTATACTACCTAGAGAGAGAGAGAGAGAGAGAGAGAGAGAGAGAGAGAGAGAGAGAGAGAGAGAGAGAGAGAGAGAGACTTGCCAACCACACATCATAACAAAACACGAAGAAGAATAAAAATGTTTGACTTAGTTTCTTTTCTTACCTTTTTCTACTCAAAATAATGTATGACTTTCTCCTTCCTTAATGTCCATCATCGAAAGTGAGGACAAAACTGAATATGGCCAGAAAATGACCCACTGTGAACCTCTCGGACAAAGATTAAAGTCTGCTTGACAACCGTTCTAAATATTATCAGGACATGTATACAAACCCAATAAAAGTTCACAGGACCATCCAATACCAACACACACACACACACACACACACACACACACACACACACACAGGGACAAGGACACTACACTTTTGCATCACAGAAAAATCTTCAATTCTCCACAGAAAAACAATGAAGCTCCTCATCTCATCTATTTTACGACTCTCTTAAGCACGTCACAAAATTATATAACAACTGAAGCAAAACACAAAGACTCGCACCATATAAAAAAAAGTCGGTGACAGGAAATGTTCATAAGCCAAGTAGGGTATAAAAAAATTATTTTACATATTTTCCTTTTTTCTTTTTGTTATGATGTGTGGCTGTGCAAAACATTCTCTCTCTCTCTCTCTCTCTCTCTCTCTCTCTCTCTCTCTCTCTCTCTCTCTCTCTCTCTCTTTTAAGGTGGTGTCATAGCCAGCCCAGCCAAGGTATGTAGGTCGAGGTTTTCATTACTACATACACAGGCTACACTACCACGTTCGGCGCTGGCTGGGTGGTTACATTGCACCTTTACTATGGTGGCGAGCTGCGGTGACGATGCTGCCGCAGTCAGGGTAACAACCTCCGGGAAGCAGCGCAATAACACCTCTAAATACTTATTACGTAGTTCGGAGAGTTTCAATAGACCTCATCCGAGTCCAAATGCGGCCTTTCATGAAGGGACTTGCGCAGCGCAGCCATGAGACTCGCGGCCTGCCCTGCGTGTTGGCGGCACGTGCACCGACCGACGCAAGCAGAAAATGTTCTAAATGATAGGAAAAATTAAATATATATATATAGCTGGGTAGCTATGCCACGGATACTGAAGGAAGTGGGCGGCACCACTACAGAGGCCCTGTGACTGGCACTGGTTATGGCGGGCTGTAATGATCCTAAACTATACGCGAGATCATATAGGAGAGGAGGGAGAGCAGTTGGTCCCTTGGAAATTACTCGTGGGAGGCGGAGTGTGGCCGGATCGGGGCCGTCTAGTGACGTAGAGATTATATAACCTCTTCCGGCAACGTTGACGATGACACACTTTCTCGCCGGCGCGCGCGGCCTCCCAGCGACACTACGCTTACTACCACATCTACCCAGGCGATGTGGAAGTAGTGTCCAGTGTTTCCTTCCCAGGGAGTGTGCAGCAGGGGCGTGGCGGGGAGTGAGTGGGTGAGCGGCAGCAGGTGTGGCACCGCCGCCACTGTGCAGGGGACGATGGAGGGAGTGGGCGGAGTGAGCTATAGAAGGTCGGCACTCCGCTAACAACGGTGTTAAACATCAAGGCTACAGTGTGGAGGTAAAAGGGTTAGTAAAGTACAATCGTGTAGAAACCACTAGAGGAAACCTTAGAGATGAGAGCGGTGCAGTGTACATACACCCCCCGGCCACCTACCTAAATATACGGCCTCAGCCACTGCTCGCAGCTCCGGCTCCTCCCACATTCATCATTCCAATAATTAAAACCATATTTTTAAGGCAAAAGCCAACAATAAATCTTGTGTAGCTTTGAGATAAGTGTTTCTTATCTAGTAATACTGATATATGGCCTTTAGTTATCCTGCTCCAGGTACCGCCATTCTCTACACTTGGCAACATTGTCAACATTCTCCTAGAGTACGAACACGTGACACGGAGTAAGGTAACACCCCACTGCTGCTGCTGCTGCTGCTGCTGCTGCTGAGCCTTCGTCTCCGTCATCTTCATAAGAGCAGCCCCTACTTGAGGCTAGGTCGTCGCTTCCTGATGACAACTATTGCTTTCACTGCTGAAGTACACAGGACTGACGCGCATGCTTGTATTTCGTCTCTATTTTTCGTCTTGGCCGTGAGGAGTGAAGGTTCGGCAACTAATGTCAATAACTGCTGCCTTGCCTACGTCATGCCCTGCCGCGTGACATCCCCGGGAGCAGCAGGCGTCACTACGAGCGATAGTATCCGTAATATATTATGTTTCTTAGACGCCTGGCATCTGAGTTTTGGTTACTGTGGCATGTTGGTGGTATTACAGAATGGGTTTCCTTCTCAAGATAGCGGTTGGTGATTCAGGCACTCGGCTGCATGGTGATTCAGGCACTCGGCTTGTGTGTGTGTGTGTGTGTGTGTGTGTGTGTGTGTGTGTGTGTGTGTGTGTGTGTGTATTATTAGGTAATGGTGGCTTATACAAAAATCCTTGATTTCTAGCAAGTCGCACGTTGCTCCCGTTGCTAACGAGAGCAGTGGATGCTTGTGTACTTGTTTACTGCGCTGCCAGGGGAGCACGAGGAAGCTCTCGTGACCACCCGACCCTCTTCCTCGCCTCCCTCCCCCTTTCCCCTCCTCCTCCTCCGCCTCCACTAGATGTCTTTCACCGCTACTGATTTCCTATTCATCTGCCTCCCACGCAGCTGGTGATGGCCACACCGGTGCCATCTGTTGGTGAGGCCTCGAATGTTTTCTCGGCTGAAGTTCCTCCTCTCCCTCATCGCCCCATAGAAAGTAGCGGAAATATTTTGCATCCGCTTTTCCTTAGCGTTGATGAGCGGCCTATAGGTTCCACATAGAAAAATATATTTAGCTTCGCTACAAATATCTTTAATGAAAATTCAAGTAAGCCCATAACTCATGATTATGTGTCATACCATTCAAGTAATTATGAACATGTGACCTGCACTGAGTGAAAGGCAAAGTCTCCTCACAATTAAAGCAACAGGTAAGGCCGCTGAACCCATACCTAAAGGGCCCTCATATCGACTGGCCATCTCATGGGCCTCTCCGCGCCTTACATCCGCGGCAGGTAAGACTATGCGACATAAATATATTGCTACGTTTCCCAACCTTTTGTAGCACGGAAGAGGCGCAGTTCTCCCATATTAAGTACAAGGGTGAACCCACTAAATTCTTAAACTTATGGCTGTGTTCACATACGTTATCGCCTAATGTTTCTCTAGTCTTTAAACTCTGCCTATTCCATCCGCCTAGGAATATGGGACGAAGATATAATGCAACGTTTTTTACCTGCTGATGAGATAAAGGGGTATTATTTTCCGTAAAACTGGTGAAAGGTACGGCCACTAAATTCGTAGAGAGCGCTCATACAGGTCAGCCTCTAATGTGTTCCCACACCTTACACTCGTGGCTAACAGCGCGCCTGTCAGCTAATGAGTGCAGCGTTATCTAAACTCTCTTGTTAGGGGCACGCCGGTAAGTTTGGGAGGCATGCATCGCGGTGAACTGAGTGGGCGACGGTTAATTACTCGCACGATAAAGAGTCGTAAACGCGGCATACCAACACACCTTTTTCATGTCCGCCTATAAACTGATGAGGAGAGATAAAGCGTGCGCCGACCTGCGTCCACTTATAACTCGCCCTCCTTATCACGTTTATGTCTACTTTATAGCGGCTTCTTGCGACCCAGACCGTCACCCTTCCAGGAAAAGGACTACTACTTCCACTACTGCTACTTGTGCTGATGCAAGGACTACTATTACACCTCTCTCCCATTCGAGAAAAAAAAGACTCCTGCTTCCACTAATGTTATTACCATTATTACTCATACTAATGCAACTACTACTGCTACAGCTATAGACTACTACAACTACTACTACTACTACTACTACTACTACTACTACTACTACTACTACTATCACTACTACTACTACTTTTTCAACTTATATCACTAATGCTTCGAGAGAAAAGATTATTACTTCCGCTGTTCTCCCTAATACGTACCTTCTAACTACTACTTCTACTACTATTGTTCCTCATTTCACAAGGAAAAGACCTATTACTTCCACTACCGCAGCAAATACTAC
This sequence comes from Callinectes sapidus, assembly GCA_020233015.1. Lineage (NCBI taxonomy): Eukaryota > Metazoa > Arthropoda > Malacostraca > Decapoda > Portunidae > Callinectes > Callinectes sapidus. The sequence goes on along the minus strand of CM035188.1, from coordinate 18,672,127 downwards.
TGCTTCCACCCCCTACTGATACAACAACTGCCATTCATTTCTCGTATAAAATGACCATCACTTCCTCTACTGCTAAAACTACTGCAATATGTACGTGGTATTCTGGTTCCCTTTGTCACCGTTAGCTAGAGACGCTACCCCAAACCACACTGAAATGAACGATGGACACACAACTCCAAGGTAACCAGATCGGCCTCCAGATGTTCCCTTTCTTTTTACTCCCTCGGTAATTCATACACGCAGACGGGACGAGTGGGGAGCGGGGGAGGGTGAATCGCCAGCACCACAGCACAACGGTTCAAGTCAAGTTCTCTGTGCTGTATGTTTAGTTCTTTTCATTAACATAAGGGTACACGCTTAACAATGTGAGCCTCTGTGTTCGTGGCTGCTTCCTTCCTGTTGTGGCTTTATCACCGATGCACACACACACACACACACCTGCACGTAACTATACATACATTCTCTATTCAAAATAGAAAAAATGAAAGAAAAAAGAAAAAAAGAAAAAAGAAACCCTCTATAAAACTTTCCAGGGACTTGCATCTCAGTGGGCCTTTTTAAACCACATTTCTTTGGCTCATGGCCGGATTCTCTTTTTACATGACACACACGCACACGCACACCCACCCACCCTCACACACACACACACACACACACACACACACACACCACGTGACACGCACACAGCACTGTACAATAACACTGCATCAATGAATGGTAATTAATGGCTCGGAATCACGTGTTCTAAATATAATACGCATATTAATAAGTGAACCGTAGATCCGTTTTCATTACAGTGCTATGATTTTTTTTTTCTAATTATTTTATTCATTAGGAACATGATATACTTAAGTTCTGCTATAAAGATTGATTACTTACATGGTTGGCTGCCTGAGTTATCTAACCTTTATACTGCTATGGTGTTGTTGTTTTTTTAATTCACATTCACAACACTGAAATAATCTGCGTTGACACGAAAAAACGAAAGGATACATTTTTTCCTCCTTTATTTACAGAAACAATGGACAGACTAAAGTGAAAAAAAAAATGTCAAGAATCCTTTACATGACTATAGAGGAACAATACGACGTAGAAATAGGACTGATTGAATTTCTGGTATAAGAAAAATAATATAGTTAGTCAGATTCTTTTCACAAGTAAACATTTTTAAACTACTATTCATTAAGATTTTATAGTGAAGATTTTTATAACTTTTTCTGATTACATAAAAGCGTTCTATCCCTCTTGGATGCTGTAAACTGGAGCTATATAAAGGTATTTCTATTATTTGATTTTATACGTATCTGTGTAAAATTATTTTTTCTATCCATGTATATCATAAAGTCTATCAGTCGTTTCGTATATCAGGGCAGTGTTTTGAGTAAATGTTTGGTACCATCATTACCATCCTACTATACTAGCTCACGGTCTCCATCTCCCACCAGCTGGATACGAGAGAATTATACACAGGAACTGGCTACAACTACCATTAAAAAGTACAACACAACACACACACACACAAAAAAAAAAAAAAAAACAGGCATAAAACTCTCAACGCCTAAACTTTTTCTCCACCCGCCTCAAAACACGAAAAGTTAAAATTCATTGTCATTTCACGTCGAGAATAATTTCGCACGTGCAGCTGTGTGTGTGTGTGTGTGTGTGTGTGTGTGTGTGTGTGTGTGTGTGTGTGTGTGTGTGTGTGTTTGTGTACGAGTGTGTGTGTGTGTGTGTGTGTGTGTATATACGAGCGCCCTGCCGTTCTCACCTTCCAACACACATTTGTTTACGTAACGTTTGTACCTTTCGCCCAGTAGTACTCGTCGCGGTGGTAGTAGTAGCGGTGGTGGTGGTGGTAGTAAACCTCTGTCCGTGGGTCGGCTGGTTCATGACTCGTTGACTCACTCATCTACCACCATGGGTTAAAAGGTTCCTGACGTGCGAGTTCTGCCTCTGTACCGCGGTTGACGAAAGATTTTCTCCTTAACTCTCCTTTTCATCTCCAGCTACAGAGAGTCACGAGGGCACAGTGGCGGTGGTGACACGTGAGAAGAGGGTTCAGATGGGCTCTTACATGTTGCCTTTGGTTCGTTTTACTTGTTCTTGTGATTCGTTTGTAATTTGGGATGTGATTGATTTTTGGTAGGTTCCCGTTCTTTTTTTTTCACCCTTGTAAGTTTCTCCCGCCTCACTTTTCTTCCTTTCCTTTTTGTATCCCTTTCTCCGGCACGTAGTTTACGAGCACATAGTTCAGCAGATAGCCTCGTTATAGTCCAACAAATCTACCAGTATCTGTTCTATTGTAGTCCTCTTTCTCGTCCTCCTCTTCCTACTCCTCCACTTCTACCTCCTCCTCATTCTTCGCTTTCTCTTGTCCCTTTCGCTCCTCCTCAGCGCAGATCTCACAACTCCTCACAATTTTCATATTCCATTCCCTTTTATAAACTGCGTCTCATACTCATGCTGTATTCCTTCCTTTGTTCATCTTACTCCTCCAAAGACTTCCTCTTCCTCCTCCGTCTCCTCGTTCTCCTATCCTAACCATCTTCTACCCCCACACTCCTGCCCCAGTCCTCTTCTGCGTACCTCCTCTTACTCAAGTCTTTTTTTCTTCTTTATTTTACCTCTCTCGTACTCAGACAAAGGGAAGGGATGAGTCAGAGCACCCGAACGGATGGGGGAAGGCACTTCATGTTGTGAGTGGCGCTAGCTTCATGCAGGAGAAGGGTACGGAGTGATGATTTGAGTCTGAGTGTAAGTGGTATAGTGTACGTGTGTGTGTGTGTGTGTGTGTGTGTGTGTGTGTGTGTGTGTGTGTGTGTGTGTGCAGTTCGTTTCACAATTGATTCAGTGTCCGTGATTTGTGATGGTTGGTAGGTGTGTGTGTGCGTGTGTGTGTGTGTGTGTGTGTGTGTGTGTGTGTGTGTGTGTGTGTGTGTGTGTGCAGTTCGTTTCACAATTGATTCAGTGTCCGTGATTTGTGATGGTTGGTAGGTGTGTGTGTGTGTGTGTGTGTGTGTGTGTGTGTGTGTGTGTGTGTGTGTGTGTGTGTGTGTGTGTGTGTGTGTGTGTGTGTGTGTGTCCGACGTTATTTTCCTGGTAATAGAGTACAAAACAGATAAAAAAAAAAATACACTACCGGCATATATGAACCGTCAGTTGTAGTATCTTCGTAATCTTTCTTTTCTCTTCCCAAAAAACATTTCACTCATCATTATCTAAACTATAATCTAATACCTACTTCTCGTTTTACTTGATTAATTATGACTTTGGATTTAAGACGCTATTGTTGTGATGATGATGATGATGATGATGATGATGTAATATGAATCGAGTCCTGTGGTGTACTGTATATATATTTGATAACAGTCGTGAATAGTACAGTGAAGTGTTGCTCTACTGTTTACTGCAACATGTATCATTACTCAAGAGGCTTTAAGTGAATGCATTGTTGGGCATAAAGTGTTTGGCTTTGTACTCGGATTCTTAAACGCTACGAGCTCTCACATGGACCATAAATTAAAATGCTTTCAAGATGGTTTGTTAAAGTTTTACGATTCTTTTCTCCAGTGGTGCCTGAGTCTTTGTTTACCACTTATTAGAATAATGAAAACGCTCCTCAAAAAAAAAACTACACAGCTTTCATTAAATTGTGTTAAGTACAGTGATAAGAAGCCAAATTGGTAAGGAAATCCACTCTTATTTTCAGCTTCATTTAAACACTTTTAGCTCTAATAATGCGAGTTTCCAAAGGCTACAGTTGAAGATACGCGGTTCTAGTGATAGATTTACAATATATCTATACTGTTAACACGAGAAATAGTTTTGAGGATCAAGCTAATCATATATATAGTCTTGATGATAGTCGTGGTGAGATAGCAAAGCGTTTCTGAGTTACGTGTCTTACTGTTTGTCATAAAAAAATAATAAATAATAAAAACCTGGCATGTGAAACAGTAAGATGTGACAAAATTTAGTTATTCAGTTCTCACAAAAAGGGTGCGTTGAGACAATGTACTGAAACAAATACAAGAGTGCGTTATTGTACTCTAGTCTG
>CM035188.1:18663070-18665570 GCA_020233015.1 Callinectes sapidus | reverse complement strand
AAATCGTCCAATCCTTTCCAAAACTCGTGGTAAAAATGTGTCCTGATACTGAAGGCGTTAAAAATGGCAAGGCAATGGAAATCATATTGTACTAATGAAATGATGATAATTAACGAAAGGAGACAGGAGGGAAGAGTGTGTCCAATGTGAACTGATGTGGTAGAAAGGAAGAAAATATGAAAATAAAAGAATAAATAGAAAGAAACAAATTGAAACAAAAGGGAGAAACGTGTAAAAGTTGAAACAAGCACAGGTACATTATATAAACTAAGCCTAAGTGATTTGAATTTCTAAACACATCATTCTCCCATCAGGATAATTCTCCAAACAACTTGATTCCGATGGGTGCTTTTCTTTCCCCCCTTCTCATTATATACAACCATCGTTAATCCATCACTAGAATAATGAAAACAGCCTTGAAAACACTATTGGCATGTTGTACAGCTTGTTAAAATTAGAGACTTGTTTATGGAAGATAGGAGTCCGGTAAAGGGCAAAATATAAGATGGTAAAAAAGAAAGCCCACTCAGTTGTTGATCCCTAAAAAAGTTATATAGAAGATTGAAGTTTTCTTTCTTTTCAGACTGGACGACGAAATATTTAACTCCTTCGATGCTGGGACCCATTTTCATATCTATTCTTTTATCATTTGTCGATTTCCTACAGCTTCAGAAACTCATATGGGGATTAAAATGGTACAGACTTAGGCAATTAACCTTCTGATCTCCATAGACCCTTTCTAATGACAATAAAATCAACTAATCATAACTAAAACTCGTGGCAAAAATGTATCCCAGTAGTGAAGGAGTTAAGTATACGAAAGAATATCTGAGCAATTTTCTACAGCTTCTGAAACTCATATAGGGAATAAAACAATACAGACTCTGGCCATTAATCTTCTAATCTCCATAGACCCTTCCTAATGCTAATAATTTCGTGTAATCATACCTAAAATTCGAGGCAAAAATGTGTCCCAGTACTGAAGGGGTTAAGCATACGAAGCTGGGAATATCTGAGGGACGCCTGGAAGTATTCAATCAGATATCAAGCAGGCACAGCATGGAGGCCCACCTGGCACTACTGGCCTCTCATTGACCCCACAACCCCCCCCCCTTCCCCCTTCCCCCTTTCCCTGCTGTGTGCTGCACCGCGCATGGCCGGGCAGGATGGTGGTGCTACTAACGTTAACTACTAATTCAGTGTGCAGATGTACGGATCAGGATGATGATACATTGATCCTGATCTTAACATTTCCTTCTATCACGGAGCAGAATCATAAATCAATTGCGAGATTAATGATCACCTGAACACCAGATATGCGTTAGATAAGTGTTATAGATGGACGAGGATGAATTGGGTTAGGTTATGTAAGCTCATCTAATCTAACAAAACGTAACATGAACTGAAAAAAATAATGCAAGAATCGTAAGCATATCTAATCTAACAATACTTAACATGAAGTGAAAAATAATAAAGGAACCAAATAAAAAGCGTAACTTTCTTTTCTTTATTTTTTGCAATATATACGGTAAAACACACACAAAAAAACTAGCCTAATATACCTGAGCCTATCTACACATTCTGAGAGTAACTGACACTGAGCTTCAAGTGATTAAAAAAAAGACAGAAAAAAAAGACATTTGAGCCAGGAGCGATGCAGCGTGCTTCGTCACCAGCGGCAGCAGCGGTCAGCCCCGCGGTACAGGTGAGTCAGGGACGGCGGGGCAAGGACCGGCGAGGCACATGGCGGCGCTCAGGTGATTGGGCTGATAAAGAGTAATATCCTGCACGACTCGTTTGGCCACCAGCTGCGCCACACAGGCCGCCCTCCCACCCTACCAAGGCAGACGTGCAGGCAGCCGCCCCGACACAATCACCGCCATCTTATCCACGTGTTGCATCCTGCTCTGCCAGTGAAGTGTAAATATACAAATCCTCTGCGTCTCTCCTCGACCAATGCTGCGTGTTTTCTCTAGTGCAAATACGCATAAAAGTGTTTTCAAACCTACTGTTACGCTTCAGAGCTTGTTTCTCCTTCATGGTGGATGGATAAGGAAAACATATTATTCTTCCAAACACGCATCGACTCAGGTGTTTGGTGTTGGGTGAGTGAAATATCAAAATCTGCACCCCCTCTTTCTTTCCGCCTTCCTTTCCACACGTTGCTTTCATTCCCTACCGTTGTTCTCTTATGAGTGAAGTGTATGTGTGTTGTGGAAAGTCTCCTACCAAATTAATCCACAACAAAGGGAAGGTACACTGTGTTAGCTGAGATTAAGTAAGGTAATATATATACAGGTAATTAACTCAGACGAAGAGTTTCCCTCACAGGATTACAAAACCACGCTAACCACAAGGAAGCTAATGATTGGGATGACAAGATGAAATTAACCAAATGAACGACAAACAGTTCTGATTACTTTTAATAAAAAAGGAACCTTACCACTCTCTCTCTCTCTCTCTCTCTCTCTCTCTCTCTCTCTCTCTCTCTCTCTCTCTC
>CM035188.1:18642225-18660667 GCA_020233015.1 Callinectes sapidus | reverse complement strand
AGTAGTAGTAGTAGTAGTAGTAGTAGTAGTAGTAGTAGTAGTAGTAGTAGTAGTAGTAGTAGTAGTAGTAGTAGTAGTAGTAGTAGTAGTAGTAGTAGTATGCCATTGAACTAAATTAACAACAACTTTAATGCGCATTTCTTTAAGTTAGATTAGCTTAGTTTAGACTTGTTTAAGTTAGGTTAGGTTAAGTCAAGTTAAGTTAGGGGATTAAGTACATCGTTTCGGTTTGCATGTGTAGTAGGTGTGTTGGGGAAGGAGTGGGAGGGAAAGGGATGCATCGACTGTATCTATCTCACCACAGACCCATCCTAGTCCCTCCCCGCCCCTCCCCCCTAGCCTCGCCGATCCTCCTCCCCTCCCTTCCCTTTGCCCGCCTCTTCGTTCTGTCGATTGATGTCGAGATGATCTGCTGTCAAGAGGAGGATGTTTATTAACTCCCCCGCGGCGAGCACGATAACCCTCCTGGATGGTAATTAACGTCTGCACCGATCGATAATATCCTTAGTTAACTTAACGGTCCTCTCCATGCACTATTTTTCCTTATACAACCTTCATGTCCGTTTACGGCATTTTATCACAGGAAAAATAAGAGTGAGAATAGCTCTAAAAATGGCAGAGTTTAGGTTCTCTACCATAAATTATGTGGTTTTATACTATCTTAGGCTGAAAATATTGGGAGAAAAATATAGACCATCTACTCTCCAAAACGACGCTGTATATCAAGGTTTAAAAAAGGCTGATATTTTCTAACATATATTCTGATACCTGATACCTCCACGTTTATCATGTCACACTATTTTCTACAACAGATAATAGAGCCAAGAAAACCAAACGCTTCCTAAAACAAAATTATATACACAGAGACCAAGAAAGGGATGATATTTGCCTAACACATACTCCGATACCTGATAATTCTATATTTTTTTTTTGCTGTTGTCTACCATAAAACCTTTTTCCTGGGTTGATAAAATTGCTTAAGGCATTGTGGAGGTAGAACACGAAGACGAGACGTGAGGAGCGGCAAAAAAGACAGAGGCTGAGCAGATAATATGAGGTGAGATGAAGCTAACGGTGTGAGTGTGTGAGGACGAGTGTTGTGAGTATAGACCAGTGAAAGAAAGTAGGAATGAGTAAGTGTGGGAGTAAATGGTGTAGTGAGGGAAAGATTTATATACAGGTAAAGATTTGACTGTGGGAAAAAGTGTGTAAGAATGTGTTGTGAGTGTAGGTCAGTGATTGAGGGAAAGAATGAGTAAGTGTGAGAGTATATCATGCATTGAGGGAAATACTTATATACAGGTAAAGATGTAACTGTGAGAAAAGTTTGAAAAAATGTGTAGAGATGATGAAGAAGTGTAAGAGTGCATGATATAGTTAATGAGGGAAAGACTGAGGTAAAAAGTGTAAGTGTGAAAGGAAGGTATGGTGTGAGTAATACAATGTGGTGTTAGTGTAGAAAAGTGAATGATGAAAAAAAAGTGAAGTAGCAAGCAAATATATGAGTTAGAGTGTGAGAGAACAGTAAGATGAAGTATAACATAATGAAAATAAACGTCATCTGGGAAAATAAGAAAACTATTTTGATATCTATTATTTTGTTCATAACTTAACATTTATGTCCAACTTTTTATCTTTTTTGCTGCACGTCTTCACATATAAAAGGATACAAATAACTGAAGAATAGATGATATTATACGAGACAAGAAAAACATAGGTAAGAAACAAATAACTGTGAATGAAAGTAAGGCAAGTGGGGTGAGGAGAAAAGACGAGTGAAGATGTAGAAGAGTTTGTACAGCGGAAGCATAAACGATAAAGAGAGAGAAAGACATAATGAAGAACATAGTTGGTGCGAGGAGCCTGAGGGGAGTGATGGTAAGGGAAGCACCAACGAAGGAACACATCACTCAACTCACCCTCCCTCCACTATACAAGAGCACGACTTGCCTGAATAAGATAGATGAACCACTATGTGAGCTGCTCCTGCTAATAGTGACAAATTCACGCCTTTAAACCGCGCTAGTATCAGGTTAGCACACACTCTCTCTCTCTCTCTCTCTCTCTCTCTCTCTCTCTCTCTCTCTCTCTCTCTCTCTCCACCTGGTATAACGGGTGTACGTAATCTGCTGACTTCAACGATCACGTAATCCTCACAAACCAGCCCCGTTTCACTCATCTTCCAACTGACAGCTCCCCTTCCATTTCCTTTTCCCCTTTCCACGCTTTTCCCGCGCTGCTCGTCTCTCTCCCTCTCATCTCTCCCTCTCTGTCTCTCTCTCTCTCTCTCTCTCTCTCTCTCTCTCTCTCTCTCTCTCTCTCTCTCTCACCTCCAGGACCTTCACAGACGCAGCCACTCCGACAAGGCAACGGTGCAAAGACAGAACTCGCATGCATTGAGGCAATATCCTGCACAGAGGTCGTGGCTCATAATGTATTCCGGTGTACACGCCCCGTCCTTACTGCTGTTTTCAGGTAGAGGGATGGCAGGGCAAGGGACGCGAAGGGGGAAGGGGGGGGGAGGGGTGGAGGCTCAACCCAGGCAAGTCTTATGCAATGCCGGGTCAAAGACTGCTAAAGCGTGACTCTGACGGGCCGGCGGGGAAAGAAAAAAAGTCTTACAATAGTTGAGGAAGACATGCAAATATGGTTTGGCAGACCATGGAGGAGCAAGTCTGGGAAGATTAAACGACGCTCCGCTGCCTAAACTGTACTGTACTGTGTGTGTGTGTGTGTGTGTGTGTGTGTGTGTGTGTGTGTGTGTGTGTGTTGTCGGTGCAAATACATAAAGAAAACAAGCTTGACTTCATATGCACATACTTCAACCCCATCAATAGGTAAATACCACTCTCTTACATGAAAGATTCTAACGTGTTATAGTCAAACAAATATTCTTTTTCTCAACCACATTTCCACGGACAGGTAAACTAGTAAAACAACAACCACTAGGTAAAATATTAATCCACGACATCTGACAATGACAGATCACTTCTAAACTTCACCTCAACACCATTTATTTTTTTCCTTACATTTCCACAGACAAGAAAACTGATAAAACTACAGTGGGTTTATGAATGCATGATCCGCACCACAGCACAATGAAAGTTCTATCAGTGTTCGTGCTTCCATCATAACCTGACACTGTTCATCAATCACAAAATATCACCTTGAGAAAATGAGGTAAATCGCTGCATGTACGTGACTCCAGGGCAAGTAATTGGCGCACCTGTGTAGCCTGGCCTTCCGTTGTGACAGGTATGCAGGTCAAAAGGGAAGGGGGAAAGACCTCAGGAAGATTATGTTACTGAAAGAATTTTGGGGTAACAGCTTCATTTCATTCACCAGTGATGAAATAAGAGTTGATTCCTTCAGTACTGGGACACATTTTTACCACGAAATTTGTATGCGATTAGACGAGTTTATGATAGGAATATGATATGGAATTAAGATGATTAATGGCCAGTCTGTACTATTTTATTTATATCTGAACTAGTGTAATATTGACAAAAAATAAGCAGAATAAAAATGAAAATAAGTCCCAGTACTGAAGGGGTTATTGATATGGAAAATGAGTATTGATGTGGTGAGTACAGGCTGCAACACTCAGGACGGAAAAGGTAACTTGTCTGAAAAAAAGAAAAGAAGAGGGGAAATGTGCAAGAATGATTTAATTAATAGATTGGGTTAAACAAAGTAAAGCTTATAAAAACAATAATGTTTAAACACACACACACGCCCCCCCTTCCCCCCCCCCCACACACACATACATACATTTTTTTGTCTTTTAGTCGTGTGGCATGACTATTTGTATGACAGACAGAAAAAAAAAAAAGACTAAGCAAACACCTTCATCAAAGCCTTTCCCGGGAACGTGTCTAGCAATTCTCTTTTTCCGTGCATTGGGCGAAACAAAAGGCTTTCGCAGAGTACACAAAAAAAGACACGCACACCTTCATTGAAATACTCCTGTTTCCCCCATCTCCCCCCCCTTCTCTCTCTCTCTCTTACACCTCACCAATCACGCCACACGAACAAGGAACTAAATCATAAAAACGCCGAAAAAAAGGCAGCAAGAACCCCAGAAAATTGCAGAGTAAAAGCAGCAGTATTTGCATAGAAGGAGAGGACGGCCAGTAGCACGTTCCCTTAGCAAACCAAGCGCCGCCTTTCCCTCTGGCTATGTTGTCAGTAAGTAGCCCTCTCTGATTCCCCGCCTGGCCCACGCTGCTACGACCACTGTACCTCTGTCCTTGGCCCCACGCTGCTACGACCACTGTACCACTGTCCTAGGTCCATGCTGTTACAACCACTGTGCCCCTGTCCTGGGTCCATGCTGCTACGACCACCGTGTCCCTGTTCATGTCACATCTCTCCCCTCTTCCCCCGTCCCTCCCTCCACGGCAAGAATATGATGCTTATGCCCTTCCCTTACCGGTTTACGTTTTGTATTAATATTTTTGGGGGGGTGATTTTTGTGCAAAGTATTCTCTTCTCGATGTAATTATTCGCTTGTTATTCAGTTTAGTATATTTTCCTTGACAATTTTAACGACAGATTTTTATCCTTTTCATCATTAGCATATTTTCTTTGATAATTCTAACGACAGATTTTATCCTTTTCATCATTTGTTTTCTTTATATGTTCCAGTTTTATTGCTTTATCATGCACGTTTTGTTTTCATGATTATTCAATATGTCTAAGGTACAGTGCTTTCAATGTGTCATATATTTTACTATTAAGGAGCATGTTTTAAAAGTTTTAGAGTCCTCTTTTCATTGGACCACAAACTCGTGATTTTGTATTCTCTTATAATGTGCAATGTGGTCAATAAAAAACTAACTAACTAACTCTGCTACTTTCAATGTTACTCCTTTGGCCACTCATCCTAACCTCGCAATGGCCATGCAAAGACCACACCATCTATACCTGCCTCTGCTGTCCTTACTGTCGCCCCTTGAGCTACACATCTGTCTATGGCAAAGAGAATGTTTTATATATGTTTGTTTGGGTTTGTTTTTGAATTGTTTTGTTAAGAGACCGGTATTTTTAATGGATTTTTTTCTTTTAGTTTCTTTCTTTTATAGCTTTCTTTTATATTCAGGAAGCAAGAAGGGTTATTTGTAATTATATGGTGTCTTATATAGGAAAAGTGATCGAGTGCTTTTAAAAGATATGTGAAAGTCTCTCTCTCTCTCTCTCTCTCTCTCTCTCTCTCTCTCTCTCTCTCTCTCTCTCTCTCTCTCTCTCGCAATATGGTAACCGGAACAGACTAAATAGATCGTAAGTGTATCCGGAAGCTGTATTTCATTTTCAGAATTTGCTATTTTTTAATCTCCTATTCACAATGTATCCTCTCTCTCTCTCTCTCTCTCTCTCTCTCTCTCTCTCTCTCTCTCTCCCTCTCTCTCTCTCTCTCTCTCTCTCTCTCTCTCTCTCTCTCTCTCACACACACACACACACACAATGAGAAAGAATCAACCAGTTTATATCATTTCACTCATCACAAACGGCGAAGGCTCAGGTGTCGGTGTGTCAGTGATTGGTGTTGGCTGCGGTGGGGAAATGAAGAGTCGGGTGTCAGGTGTGTGGTCAAACTGCTCCAAATGATAGCCACTGTGGTACCGCTTCTTCCTCTTTCTTTTCCCATTACAATAAGTTCAAGTGGGGTAAATATTTGTGGTATAAGAGTTTTTTTTTTTTCTTTATTGTGTTGCCTGGAGTGTTATTGTGGGTATTTGTTCATGTTTTATCGGTTTTTTTTTTTTTTTTCTTGTTTGAGATGTTATGTTGAGTATTGTTTTCTGCTATAGGTTTGTAGTATGAATTCCTGTGGTGGTGGTGGTGGTGGTGTTAGTAGTAGTAGTAGTAGTAGTAGTAGTAGTAGTAGTAGTAGTAGTAGTAGTAGTAGTAGTAGTAGTAGTAGTAGTAGTAGTAGTAGTAGAAGTAGCATGGTAATAACTGATGCTGTTGCAGGTGGTGGTGGTGGTGGTGGTGGTAGTGGTGGTGGTGGTGCAGCTATATAATACCACGAACTCTTACACTGAAAAAAACGACAAATAAATTAACAAAGCCTCAGTAAAATAAACATAACACTCGCGACTCACCAAGCGTAACACGGAAAACCTCACGGAAACAAACCAACGCACCGGGAACACTCAGCGAATAAAATAAAAAAAAGCGAAAAAATAATAGCAAGCTTCACAACCCTATTACGGGCCACAAATTATTTTAGATTACATAATTGAACCAAATCTCCGCCCATAAAAACTAGTGCAGTGGGTGCATAGGACGCGGTGGGTGAGGGCCCGGAAGCGAGGTGTGGTGAGCCGGTGCCCCGTAGATGTTATCCCTTAACGAGGTAATTGGTAAAGGTGATGAACACGCGGCCCTGGAACAGCTGGTGGCCGGGCAGAGGGTGTCCGGCGCTGCGAGACACAATTTACGCCGGCGAGACAGATGGTTACACGGGACACTCACACGGGAGGCGCAGGGAGTGCAGCGACGCAGGGAGGGGAATGGCCAGGCGGAGAGGTGTGGTGCAGGTGCGGTGGGGCGGGCCAGGTGACGGGCGACCTGCACCTACAGCGTCTACAGGCGTGACCACCATCCACACCAAGGCTTCGAAACCCTCAGGCTCTTTAACTTTCGCCGGGCAGCGCAAATAATACGGTCTCTTCGCGTTTTTATACTTGAATATCGAGATCTTTTCAGAGGCGCGCCATCACGCAGCCCTAGACACGACTCTCATAGGGGCAGCCATGCATTGCAAATATCTTGCTTTCTCAGCCTGCCTCTACTCCTCTACTCTTCCCTTTCTTCCTCCATCTCTCCCTCCAACTTCCCTGGTTCCCTCCCTCTCGCCCTCTCGCCCTCCCTCCCCTCCTCCCCTCCACTCCCTCCCTTCCTCGTGCTAGAGAGCCTCCTTCCCTCTCTCACGCTCGACAAGTTTCTTCCCTTCTTCCCGCTAGACAAGCTCCTTTCCTCCCTCCCTCCCCTCTTTAGACAGGGCCTGCACTCCTTCCTTCCCTCCGTCCCTCCCTGCCGTTACTCGCAGACAAGCTCCCTCCTCTTCTTCCCACTGGTTTCCTCACTTCCGAGGACACTCCCCAATTTCCCTTCTCTCTCCATGTTAAGGATCACTACTTCCTCCCACCCCCTTCCATTTCTTCCTCCCCCTCTCGCTGGCCAGTCCTACTCCATCCTGTCACACCCTTCCCTTCCTCCTTTACACTGAGTAGCTCTGCCAATAACTTCCTTTCTTTACCGCCATACATTCTTTTCGCTATAATTCCATTCCTTCATTCCTGCATTGAAGTTATTTCTAAGTCCCTTCTTCCGTCACTCATAAATATTATTTTCTCCCTCTCCATTTCTCCCTTTCATTTATTTTTTTTTCATTCCCTATAGTCCTATGTCCCTCCCCCAGGCCTTCCCTACCCCGATCTTTTCCTCTTGTCATGTCTCAACACAACCCTACCCAGCCTCTTAAAATTTACAAAACTTTCCAGGGGCCTCTCTTTCTTTTTTACCTTTTTTTTTCTCTCTCTCCCTCTCTCTCTCTCTCTCTCTCTCTCTCTCTCCCGTGGCCAGGCGGTTTGCTCTGCCACACCCGGGAGACCCACGACGTCAGGTCCGAATAAAAAATACTTGCGGGAAGAAAAAATCGATTTGTAGAGTGTGTAATTTTCTCCCACAGCCGGACGCCGCTAGGGGATGGGAAGTCACTGGGTCGGCTGGTTGGCGCTGGCTGGCTGGTTGGCTCACTGGCTGGCTGGCTTTCTAGGGGATGTGGTGTGTGTGTGTGTGTGTGTGTGTGTGTGTGTGTGTGTGTGTGTTTGGTAGTAGAGGCCACTACACTGCTTTACTTTATTTTGCCCCGCCCTACCCTGCCCTATCCTACGGTGCCCTGCCTTGGCTATCTCTGGCGCACGCTTCTCCTGTATTAGCCTACGTACTTACAAATGTGCTTCCCATTCAGCAGCTGACATTATGAGCCTCCTCTACCTTCGCCCCTCACTCACTCATTTACCCATTCACTCAAACACACACACACACACACACACACACACACACACACACACACACACACACATTCGATTTCTAGACCATATAAAGCCACACTTCACTCCTTGTTGCCTCCAAAACCTAAAGAACAGGTTTCCTAAAACGACCTATGATTTATGGATGCATTCAGGTTAAAACGACGAAAGCATCATTATTCCTTTGCTATAAAGAGCGTTAATTGAATATCCTTTATAAATCATGTGTACGTACTGTAGTTATCAAATTACAGACGTTTTAGTGTCTTCATATTCAAATATCTAATTCATCTGTATATTTTAATTAGCATTTATGTTCGTATCTTTCCACTCGCTAGATTGAAACGGTATCAGATTGATTTGTATTAATATTCAACGTGTATTGTATGTATTTATACAACAGATATCAGTTTTGTATTGTATGAGAGAGAGAGAGAGAGAGAGAGAGAGAGAGAGAGAGAGAGAGAGAGAGAGAGAGAGAGAGAAAGGGGTGGAGGACAAGTACTTGACAAATCAATGATACTTCTCACGAGCATCAACTCGAACAATAGAACACGGACAAGAGATTTCGCGGTATAGATGGACACACACACATACACACACACACACACACACACACACACACACACACACACACACACACACACACACACACATTTTTAACCAAACAACTTATAGTCATTACAAAAAAAAGGACATGTAGGAAATGGAAGAAAAAATACAGGTGAAAGTGAAGGAGAGAAACTTGTACTCATATACCAGGCAGTTCATTTAACCTTCCCAACTGAGCTACCTTAACCAATTCACTGACCTCTGAGCTTTCGGCACCAGACTTTTAACTTTTATGTTACTAGATAAGGCCAATGTACTCTCCAGATGACTCTATTAACTCCCTGTAGATGTTGTAACTTGCCTAACCTCACCTAACCTCACCTAAATAGATAACCTGGGTAACTTTCTCGCTAATATGTGCATAGGTAGACTAAAGCTACTCTAATTCTATCAACAATGGTATGTATTTAAACTTTTTAATACTGGGACGCATTTTTATATTTATCCTGCTTATTATTTGTTAACTTATACAGCTTCAGAAACTCATGTGGGGATTGAAATAGTACAGACTATGGCAATGAATTTTCTGATCAAAATATACCTTTCCTAATGTTAATGGAAGCATCTAATCACACCAAAACTTAAGGTGAAAAGGTGTCTCAGTGCTGAAGGGGTCAATAGTACAATTATGAAACTTCCTCATAACAAGACAAGAAAAGATGGTGTATGAGTAGTTTAAATGTCTTACAGGCTATATATTTTTTTAACACCTTCAGTACTGGGGCATATTTTTTCACTTTGAATCTTGTCTATGATCAGACGATTTTATTGAAATTAGAAATGGTCTATGGAGGTCAGAAGATTAACGGCCAGAGTCTACTATTTTAATCCCCACATCAGTTCTGAAGCTGTATAAAATCGACACATAATAAACAGAATGAATAAGAAAATGCGTCCCATTTAACTTGTTTACTCAGTGAGGTAGGTAACTGTAGTCATATATTAGGAATCAAAGGGTAAGTAATAGCAGTTACTTTTCCCAGCTCTCAAAGACCTGAACTGTGTTAGCTAGATGAATGGGTGGATGGATGGAGGTCTGGTTCAGTATTAAGTTCACTTCTCTGTACAGCATCTGGGTTCGTGTTCTTCGTATTTGATCTCACTAAGAGTATTCTTAAAGGCCACAAAGATGAATAAAGAAATTTCAATGGGCATTATTCAATTAAAGGCCTATAATCTTTATCAAACTATCATTAGAATCATGATAGCAAAATTGAAACTCCTTACAGCTTCCATTACACTATGTTGCAATTAAATGTTAACATAAGGAAGTGTTTACGAAGACGACATTTAATTATACGATAAATTTGGCCTCGTCTCGTGGTGCGCGTGTCTGTCAATACTAACAATATACGTGCAACAACAACAACAACAACAACAACAACAACAACAACAACAACGATAATGATAACTCACGTTTCTCCTGAGACAGCAAGTCCTCCACTCCACTTACCCTGAAAAAAAAAAAAAACATCACACTACTTCATTACTGCTCCTGTGTGTTGACATGCTTACGTAATTACACTGACACTTTTGAAATTTATCAAACAGTTCTTTCTTAAACATGATTATCAAGAAAGAAAGAGAGAGAAAAAAAAAACTAAAGAAGTAAACGGATTGTATACAGAAACATGATATTACTTGAGAGACAGACAGACAAATAATGATGATAAGGGCGGGTAATATTCAAAGAGAGGAAACAATGACACACATTTATCTTTCACTGTTGCACAAAACCAGCACTGAAAGATAAAAGCCATTTTTAACCCTATTAATAGGACTAATACGACACGAATCACAAATAATACATACATATGAAGAAAAAGATATCTAAAGAAGCAAATATATGTTGACAATACGAAACAGGAAAAAAACAGCCATGGAATTATGAAATGACAGACAGGTATTACACGAGGCAAGAAGTGTGTCATCGCAAGTAACAAGACCTAAGTACGCGCCAGGAGGGGAACTGTCAACAAACCCTTAGTATTCCTGTCATCACCACTTCAGGCTACGACCACTCAAGTATCTCACCCAACATGGTACTGTGCTTACCTGTACAGACAGATAACTGATAACTGTTCATATGTATTTGAACTCCTCCGTCTTTACTACACTACACATTGCACTCTTTACCTCATATACATGTATCTTTCCTCCTTCCAACACAATCCATAGTTCATCGTCCTCAACATTACCATTATTTTTTTTCTTTTTACAAGTATCACAACTGTCGTCTTTAGTTTTCATTGGTGTTCTCTTTTAACAGTTGCGATGGATGGACAGGAGGAGCCTTGTCTTATTCTATTCTGGTCTCATGTACATCCAGTTACTGTACATTAAGTCTTTCGGCACTAGAAATACCTAATATGATTTTTATAAGCGCCTATGATAAAAAAAAAAGGGATTAGAAGAATAGATTTTGCCATTTCTAGGTAAAATAATGTATAGAGGAGGGTGTGGAGCAAGAAAGACTGTCTCAGAGCCGTTAGTGATACAGGAAACATGCCAAATAACAGTGAAAACGGGTATGTAAATCTGATACCTTATTACAAAGAGATAATTGTTAACTGTTTATATATATTTCAGCTCCTTCCTCTTTTCTACCCTACACATTCCACTCCTTACCTCATATACATGCATTTTTCTCCTTCTAACACCTACATTTTTTATCATCCTTTATGCCATCACCATTACTTGTTTTTTTTTTTTTTTTTTTTTTCAAGTATTATCATAACTGTCTTCTTCCCTACACGTTAGCGATGCATTTCACGTCTCCTACACACGCATCCTTCCTCACTCTAACACCTTTCCATGTTCCGTCACCTGCCAACTCATCCTTACTCTACACATTCCAATCATCTCTAGCACCTACACTTTCTCTTCCCACCAGGCCGATCCCTTGCACCCCTTAAATAGCCTCCTGTAGCCGCACCACCTCTCCTCTATACACTTTCGACCCTACACACACCCTATTCAAACCCTTACATCCTCCACCCTCACTTAAGCACCCCTTGGTCTCATCCCCACATACCTTTGCCTATACGCATCCCCTTCCTTTTCCCTGGTGCACCCTCTTCTCACCCCTACGCCAAAGCAGGTTCCCCACAGCGCAACATTTTCCGCTATTCACACCCTCTCCTGCGGGTGGCCACGTGGGTCAGCGGGTCGCGAAGGAGAGGAGAACGAGTGCGATTTATTAACAGGTGAGGTGGAGAGGAGGTCCTTCACGCAGCCACCACCTGACTAGTATATTTCTTGGGGAAGGGATGGAAGGTGTTGGGGAGGTAGGGATACAGAGAAAGAGGACAGGAGTGGAGGGAGGGAGTGGAGAGGGTTAGGAGAGATACAGAAGAGAGGTGAAAAAGGAACATTTAAGAGGATGTAGGAGACGCAGGAGGGAAGAACTGCGACAGGAGAACAACGGCAACGAAATAAGGAAACAGACATCAGCGTACCGTGAACGTGCTAAGGTTCTATGCATCAAAGTCAAGCTAATCACACGCTCTGAGTGTAGCCAGACCCGCCTGGATATAATAACACCATAACGACCCACTGTGTGCTGTGAGTGTGCCGGAAACGCAGGCAATCATCTTCTGCTGTCATTTGTTTGTCTACAAAGAACTTGCTTATCACGGCCGCGACGCTGCAATTACTGATCCACACCTCCTCCGCCACCACCTCTAACAAAGAGTCGTCCCGAAACAGGTCAGTAAGTTCATGTAAACCTACCTGTAACCTTTCTTTGTCTGCCTGGGTTGCCTCTTCCTCCGCCTCGCCCTCGATGGTGCCGGGAATAAAGTCCAAGTGAGCCGAGCACCGCCACCACCACCACCACCACCACCATCACCACCACCACCGCACGAAGCACTCTCTTCACCCGAAAACTCCCAATGGATGCTGTTACGTAACCCGGAAAGGAATGCGGTCGAGTCAAGCTGTAGTAATAAGGTGATGTGTATCATCAATTTTACAAAACAGCTAAAATCACGTCCCAGGCCCACCTCGCTGTACGCTGCACGAACATTAGGCCTTGAAGCGTGAGAGCTTAACCTGACACCTAATTGAGGGTCCATGGTGTTCCCGGCACGGCGCCTATTACCTCCACAATAACACACGCATGGAGGGCCGCGGTGCAGGCTCGTGAGGGAGTGATTACAAGCATCACCCGCGCCCCGACCAGGTTATTTTCAAGGTGACGCAGCCGGGGGTACGGGGTCAGGCGATCATTACGTCCCAGCAGGCCCCCAAATGCTCCTCTGTCCCATTGAATATGCCAAATTCAAAGGTTTATTAAATTATGCTATAAGCCAAGCTAGATCTGAGGTACTTCAGATTAAAACATAACAGCTCAATAAATATTCCTCTATTTCATCTTTTCCCTTGTTTTATTCTTCTCCAGTACAAATAATAGCGTTGCCGTAGCTGTGTATATGTTGTACGCCAAGTTAGATCTGAGGAATATAACTCTTTCACTACTGGGACTTATTTTCTACTAAGAGATATGATATTTATTTATATATCTTATTTTTTACTAAGGATGTGATTAGACGATTTTATTGACATCAAGAAGAATCTATGGAGTCAGAAGATTAATGACCAGAGACTGTAGTATTGTAATGCTCACTCGAAAATCTTTAAGATGTATAAAATCTCCAAATAATAACCACAATGAATATCAAAATGCGTCCCAATAATAAAGGGGTTAAGATTACAACACAGCACAATTTTATTGATATTAGGAAGGATCTATGGAGGTCAGAAGATTAATGGCCAGAGTCTGCACTATTCTAATGCTCACATGAAAATCTGAAGCTGTATAAAATATCCAAATAATAACCACAATGAATATTAAAACGCGTCCCAATACTGAAGGGGGTCAAGATTGCAACACAATACTTCAATAAATTTTCCTCTATTCTGTCTTTTTCCCCGTTTTATTTCTCTCCGGTAGAAATATTAGCGTTGCCATAGCAGTGTTTATGCCCCCGAAGGTTTACAGTCAGTGGAGGATTGGCCATAAAAGCATCGAATATCTCCTACCGAACCCGGAGTGCCAGCGCCTGCGAGCAGAGGAGACGCAGTGGCGGCGATATGTGGCTTATCTGCTTTTGGCATCACTATAAAGGTTGTCTCTCCTCCCGATGTCCCAAAAAAGACCGCCGTCCTGCCCTTGCCTACTGCTGCACCACTGACGTTGAGGGAAAATAAGTGTGTGTGTGTGTGTGTGTGTGTGTGTGTGTGTGTGTGTGTGTGTTTAAATTGCCTCCTATGTACAGTACTATCATATTTTCTTTACGGAAGATCGCAAAAATGATATCACTGACTTCCAGCCTTGCCATCCACACGTTTTAAAGCAATGACACACAAAAATGGCAATCTTTACACACGTTCTCTTATAATCGTGGTAAATCACTATGGACATACAAATTCTGACCAGTTGAAGTGTATAGAGGAAACCCTGGACCAAGGCATACACCATACACTATGTCCGTATTCAGAAACGCTTTGCTCTCTCTCAACACTACTACTGGGAACGATTCTCTAGTAGTGAGTGGTTTAATCAAGGCAAAGGCGAGCCGGAAGACACAGTAGGAATAAGAATCAATAGCCAGTGAAGGGGAAATATGAAGCTACAAAAACAAAGATGCAACACACCAATTCTGTACATTTTAAAGGGCAATAAAGGGGATTGAAAACGTAAATAATATAAAGCGAAGGCGATTGGAAACTTTCACCCTCAAGTCTTCCATGGAACGTAAATGGAACTGTAATCTTTTTAATCTTTTCAGTCCTTTGTTAACCTTTATAAGCCAAAAAACAGAAAGTGGTCGGAAAATATATTAGAGAAACAAGCAGCAAAGCCATTCTCACTTTTCACTTGTTGTTGTTGTTGTTTTTGATGTTGTTGTTGTTGTTGTTGTTGTTGTTGTTGTTGTTGGTGGTGGTGGTGGTGGTGGTGGTGGTGGTGGTGGTGACCGAGGGAAGGAGTATGCGAGTTTCAAATATTTGATAAAGCACGGTCAATATTAACCATCACTATTAATTGAATTCAGGATATTAACAAAGGATTTAAGCCTGCTCTATTCTTTTGTAATGGAGAAAATAAACGTCAGTCCTTGTTTTTCATGCACTTCATTCAAATCTGCACTTTATCCTGACCCATATCTGGTGAATGAATAAGTTTAAAAGCTGTCAGTAAATGGATAAAGATATTAACCGCTTCAGTACTGGGACGCAATTTTATATTTAATCTATGTATTATTTGTCAATTTTACACAGCTTCAGAAACTCATGTGGGGTATGAAATAGTACAGACTCTGGTCATTAATCTCCTGATCTCCATAGACTTTTTCTAATGTCAATAAAACCGTCTAGTTATACCCAAAACTCGTGATAAATATATATATATCTGTGCTTCAGGAATTAATTATTATTCTCAATCAAGATCCAAAATTACTCACTACTTGTTGAAAATAAAGAAAATCGTACAGTATAATATAATGTTTATGTAGTTTCGTTGGATTTTCTATATCGTCGACGTCAATTTTCATCACCCAGCAGAAACTGGGTCTACATAAGCGCCTTACCCGCCTTTGTATGGAGTAAGCTTATGTATAGTGCGTGGGGCGGACTTCATTACCACGGTTCTTTATACCAGGATGAAGTGAAACCTTTCTGTCTCATCAATGTTCATTCTTTACTGACAATCTTTAACTATTAAACTTGGCATTAGTGTTGTATATTTCTGCTTTACCTCTAATTTCGCAGTTACCATTCTTTTCAGCTTCTCAACTGCATTCCTTCCACAACCCTTTCTTACTCTCGCTGCAGAGGACTTTCTACTTACTCTCCCCCATATTCTGTCCACCATACTAATGACAACTAACCACCAGTTTCGCTCCTTCATGCCTTTCACCGAGAATCTTTGCAACACTCTGCCTTTTCTTGTACTTTGTCTACCTTTCTGAGATTGGAGCATTTTTTAGGGCAGAAGTATTGAGAAACCTCTGAGAATAAACTGACCACACAATTTCAAATGCTTTTCCTATATACTTTTAAATATGTTTCACGGAACGGCGACTGAGCATGCCATTTTTTTTCTTTTTTTAGATTCTGGCCAGTCTCCAATACATGCCATAAAATAAAAATATAATAAAAGCGGGGTATGTAGTGGCAGGACCACACACGTCATGCACGAAAGAACCCACTAATTACGTAATTAGACAAGTCACAGTTGGTTGAGCTTAACCACAGGAAGTCATGCTGATGATAGTAGGTACGTATTTGGCACGGCCCTCAGGAACATGAAGGAGGAGACCACGGCTCAGTAGACGCACTCTGCTCTAGTTCTCTTCATTCCACTACCTTTCCCTGATGCTAGACTTCATCCTGACTACTCTTATAAGCTCCTCTAAGCTTATCTCCGTACATATTGAATGTGGCTCCCAGAATGGCACTGAACACCAAAACAACTAAATGAACTATATTCTATCTATATTTGTTTTGAAGACAAGCTATTGCCTACCGCCAAATATGTATTTTAAAGCACAGCAAGTAAACAACGTGGTGTTTTGTAACCATGCTAATGTTGTTATCTTTTCCACTCATTACAACTGAACAACAAAAGCATATTATGTCCAACAGCGATTATCTTGGAGAGCAAGTGTACCATGTATGTTTACTCCACTCAGTAACAGGTGGTGCTACACCATCACCGGTGACTCAAAGTAGCGCAATGGAATACAATTTTCACTTTTTTTTCTTTTTTTTTTTTTAGGATCCAAAGTAATTTTACATAACTGCTACATGAATCATCAGAGTGCGCTGTTTTTGTAACAAATTGTAGGTATAACTCATCGCACAGGTGTGTTCGTCGAGGCCACGCAGCTTTAAGTAATACTGATTAACGACAGGCAAGGAAGGGAGATTAGTAAAGATAGGTCGTGTATCTAAAGCGAGTGTTAATAGTACCTTAATGATCACACCTGCCTATAGAACAGCCACGCTAAGCAACTTTCACTGTGTCTTGCTCATGTGGAACTGACTGAAATACAAAGGCAAGGCTCCCACTTTCTTATTTCTCTTGCTTCTTCAAGCGCACACAAACGGGACGCTGCAGGTGATGAGAAAAAGCTGAAAATACTCCACGTGGGGTGCATTTTACCTTTTACCTTGATGAAAATGGATTTTTCCTAAAGATATAGATCACTCAACATGGATGAAAATTCCAGATCCAACAGTGATATTTATTAGTCAACAGCTAGGGTGAACAAATATTTCTTGTCGTCTAAATGAAAAAAAAAATCAATATATGAAGAACAGATATTTGCTGTGTTGATAAAAACCTGAATGACAAAGCAAAGACTGAAAAGATGTGATTAAGAAAACCGAACAAAAATACAAATTTGTTTTCAAGATAATATAATTTGATTATTCATTTGTTCAAATTGGTGTATGACACATTAAATTTGGTCGAGTTATTATCTACTGACTATGTTTGCAATACTTATTTGGTGTTTAACCCAGAACGACGTCTTCTGGAATTCATCAGCTTAGACAATGACCTGTTCATTTTGTCCACTTTTAATCTATGAATTGCAACAAAGGTATCTCCAGTTCTTCTATGTGTTTTAACCCACAATGACGTCTTCCATACAACACTTTAAACGGCATGAACAAAAAAAAGGCTCTTCATCTCAAGCATTACCTTCTTGTAACTATGGATGTTAAGTCTCTGAAACCCAATTACGAAGTCTGTCATTTATACTGTAACTTTTCCGGTCTTATATAATGGAATGCTTCATATCTCCAGCCATAATATTATTATCTTTACGGTCTTGACTGTTGCTCCTCTATCTCAGCTTTCACACTAATTGACCATCGTGTCTTGCTGTCCCTCTGTGCACGATTTACTCTATTTTTCATGCTCATTCTTCCCGCCCTTCACAAGAAAGAACAAACTAACACATTTTATCAGTTTTATTAACTTTAAATATCAATCTGTGAAATTTTTGCTTTATTATGTTGTTCTTTTCTTGCTGTTGCTATTTTTTTCTAAAGCAACGCTAAAAAAAAAAAAAAAACTATATAAATTAACTTGCTTTTTTTTTTTCTTTTTTTGCGAACTTTTGAATTTTATTACTACATGAGGTTGGATTATTCCTGTTGTTGTGTGTGCATAATTTTGTACTTTTTTCTCACAGTACTATCCAAGTAATAAATAGATCGACTGAATTAATTTGTATTTTTCATCATTCTTATCCCCCCCCCCTTATTCAGTAGTAAATCATACCTGATTATACAAACAGATATATTTTTCTGATGATATTTGCGTATGAGCATGTGTGTGTGTGTGTGTGTGTGTGTGTGTGTGTGTGTGTGTGTGTGTGTGTGCTACACCACACCACCACCATCACCACCACCACCACCTCCACTACCACCACCACCACCACCACTACTACTACTACTACTACTACTACTACTACTACTACTACTACAATGACTACCATAACTAAAAATGTCATCCCTGTACTCAAACACGTTGCACTATTTTCTTCTTTAACATCAAACAAGTAAGTCTATTGATGTACTGCTTTCCTCATTTCAATTTGGACATGAACCTATATATTAACATTTACACCCACATCTCTACATCTTTATTATTTCAAGTACTGGACACGGAACAAAGCAGTGCGGTCTCCCCATATTTAGCATAATCATGAGAGGCGCCATAATTGGGTGGCATCGCCGGTACTGTGGCAGGCGCTGTGTTGGGGATGAAGTTATCA
>CM035188.1:18454737-18480537 GCA_020233015.1 Callinectes sapidus | reverse complement strand
TATATATATATATATATATATATATATATATATATATATATATCGCCAACTTTTTTTCTTCAAGAACTTCACGGAAACGGTGAAAAGTAATTGATCTTTTTCAGACGATAATGTTGTTAGAAAAGTGTCAAAGTTTTTTTTTTTTTTTTTCGTCAGAGCTTTCCGATGAAAATTCATAAGCTTTTAAAGCATCAAAGTTTACGACTTTGTTATTTTCCTCTTCATTTCCTTTACTCAAGGTATTCTCGTATTTCCCAGGTCTGCCGTGTGGAGTCGCTCCAGGCACCGTAAGGAGCAAGGTAATGTAACACTAAAAGCACCTCAGTTTTTAGATTCCCTTAGTTAGCCTCTCTGTGTACGAGAAGAGTAGCAGGTTGGCGGCATTGTATTCTCGAGAGTTTCGTCTTCAGTTCTCTGCTACATGTAACAGGCCAGGAGGAAATTTTCTGGTGTTTTGAGGGTATTATACGTATATATCATCAATAAAATAAAGTAAAAAATAATATTTCGCATCTTTTTGACCGATACGCAACCTTGTCCGATTCATTTTATGGTAGTGATTTTAATCCCAGAGCAGTGTCTTTTTTTTCTTACTTTTTATTTTGTGCTTTTCTTGCATCATTTCTTAGCATAATCATATGTAGGTGAGCATGTGTGTGTGTGTGTGTGGTATAAATGACATCTATGACACCAAACTTAACAAGGGAGAAAATTAGTGTTATCCCAGAAATACATGGGAACTCTAAACACGATCGCTGGCCGCCGCCACGAAGCTCCAAAGTCTCTCCTCTCCTTTGTCTGTTGTTGCCCTGGAAATCTCTCCCTAAGAAATAGACTGAGAACCGTAGGTAACGGGAGTCTGTTAATGTTTCATGTATTTTATGATATTACTACGTATATTAATGTATGCGACAGTTTTCCTAAGGGCAGTGAAGGCTTTCATCTGACAACGGTGTGGTGCTGTGATTGGTTGTATGTTCCGACACCCTTACGACCCAAACAATTATATGTTGTGGTGCATCGCTATCGAAAACGACCGAAATTAAAGGAAAGATAGACAGTTAAACCTAAATTAATAATGGTAACAAGCAAACGACATATTTGCTAGTTATGCGTATATGTGTCCTAGAAGTATCGAGCGGCTTCGAAACGGGAACCGAAGCAGCGGCGTCATTCATTCTCTTCGTCGCGAGAGTGTTGTGGTGTTTGTGTGTGTGTGTGCGTTGTATTCTGTCAACAGCATTAAGTAAGACTGTCCAAGCCTTACCCAACATCTGCTTCTAACGGCTGTGATAATGAATTCATCAATACATATGAATGAATGTCCCTTATACATAAGTAAAGATGTGGTGACTGTTGCTAGCCGGCCAGCCAACGCCACTCCAGTCCATTACACCAGCACTGTTTTGTGCCACTCTTTGGTGATGGTCCTGATGAAATGCGATTGTTGATTGAGCACATATGAGGTCTTATCTGTTGTCAATTTATCCTCCTTTAAAAACATATTCCATTTTCAACCATTTTTACACTTTATTTTGTTTATCTAAAGAAATTTCACACACCTGCACAATTCATCG
Organism: Callinectes sapidus; assembly: GCA_020233015.1. Lineage (NCBI taxonomy): Eukaryota > Metazoa > Arthropoda > Malacostraca > Decapoda > Portunidae > Callinectes > Callinectes sapidus. Next base: position 18,478,960 of record CM035188.1, on the reverse strand, counting down.
ATCAACTTTAAAACATTAGATCAAGTAGCTATATTTTCTCATGATATACAGTCCATAACATTCTGCAAATTAATCACATTGTGTGCGGAACAAAAGATGATTGCAGCTTTTTAATGTGATTAATTAAAGTGAAGCAGCACATAAAGGGATTAGCCATCTCGTTTGATTGCTGTTTCAAGGGTATGAGAATAATGAAGTGAGCACCGCTAAATCGTTTTCAATGAGAGCGATGACTAAAGCGAAATGTCACTCATTGCAACAATAAATACAGGCATTGCTGGAAGTTATCGTTCGGTGTGTTCTTGAGAGACTTAATCATTTTTTCATTAGATTTGTTACTTCGGGGACAAAAGATTGAGAGGATAGACAGGTGGCTTAGCCGAGTGTACTGGATAGATAAGGAGGGGAGAATATACAGAGGAAGATGGAGGAATGGTAGAATTGTAAAGGATAGGAAGTGACGAGAATGATGCGAGGGACAGACACAACTACAGGAGACTCGTACATTACTCTGAACCATGAAAGGAGAAGAGATGATGGTTATTAAGTAGAGGAGGAGGATGCTGGATGTAGATACATTAGGGAGGAGGAAGAGAGTAGAACCAAAGGTATTAGGAGGCGTTTAAGGAAGGCATACGTATGATCATTGAGAGAGTGAAGCATGAGGGAGTAAGGTGAAGACGGGTGATGCGCCGTACCGACATCTGACAGGAGCAGCCAAATTAAAAACATAGATAGATAACTTTGTCAATTCGCAACATGGCATGGTTTACAAACTGAAATTCACTTTGGCTAGTGCCCCATGTTAATAGAATGAAGAGTTGAGAAAGGGAAAATTATATAAGTTGTATTCTAACATATCAAACAAAAGACAGAATATTATAACCGTTACATGTAATTCAAAGATTCTCCGCACTAATTGCATTAAATAATTGAAAGGTACAAAAGATTAATCTGCGCACATTCCACACATTCCTCATAGTTCTTTATACTTTCCTTTGTAATATGGAAATTTTCTCTGTAAAAGATTGTTCCATCCATTGTTCTTTCTTGGGTGATATATTTCTCACAACATTTATTTTCATGTTGAGTTTGGTTTTACAATTTGTATTTTCATTGATTGTATTTGCTGTTTCACTTTCAGTTTTGAAGATTATATTTATGATTATTGGCTCTCTTCCATTTTTTCTCTTATTTTACTAGCAATCAATATTCATAGTATTCATTGTCAATATGGAAATAATTTTTCAGCCTTAATATTCTTACAAAAAAAAAAAAAATTATTTTCACTGGAATGTTCTCTTTTTCTGATCACATTTATTCACAGGGATTTCGTTGATTAAATTCCCTGTCATTTTCAAATTGTCAATATTCGTTTCTGGCTTAACATTTCGCTAGAGTTCATGGGGAGTAAATTAACATTTTTTCCTCAAACAACATTGTTTTATTGTGACTTATATTTTCACTGCCATGACCATTGTTGCTACCAGGTAGTCCTGCTGTCATAACTTTCAGCATTACTCTTATCATCACACTTCGTCCTATCATTATGCGGTCACTTGTCAATATTACCGTAATTAATAACCAAATTGCGTCGATAGTGTTTCTTTAATGTAATTTTACCGCTTCCCATTAACATGATTGTTTTGTAATTCACCAATAAATTACGGTAGACAATTAGTAAACATAGGTAGTCATTATAAGCTCGTCATCCATCACGTTATTTTAATGAGCTCACCAAAACATTATGCATTATGGCTGTGGAACCAAACTACATTTTTTCTCTTTCTTTTTTTATGTAAGAGAAGAAAACTGACCAAGGATAACGAGAGAGTAAACAAAAAAAGCCCCTTCAGTATATATTTGGACGTTGAACGCATTTTTACATTAGTTCTGCACATTATTTTGACCATTTTGTACGGCTTCAGAAACTCGTGTGATAATACAGACTCTGACTATTAATCTTCTGACCTTTCCTGATGTCAATAAAAATCATCTAATTATATTCAAACTAGCGGTAAAGATGTGTCGCAGTACTGAAGGGTTTAATATAGTAAAAAGTGTCTCAAAGATAGAAGAACCGTACGAATGATTGAAAAGCGTTGTAGTTTGCCATCTGCCTTTGATTTACATGTGGAATATTTGATGATAATATGCATTTTTAAACATTCTTTTCATTTTTTACTCTATTGATTATTTGATTGAATAATTTGAATGAGTAGCCTTTTTTTTTTCTTCTTTTTTTCCCTCTCAGATGTGTACAGCTCCGGGAAAAGCGTATATTTGTGTGCATTCCTAAGAGGAGGCTACACAACAGCTATCCTGCCAATCTCCACAGCCTCTGTCTGTCGTATTATGGATTTATTGCCTCAGTTCTGCGAAATCGACACTAGTGATATTTCTCGTCTCTTTCCTACCGTGTCCCTTTGATGCATGTATTGATACAACAAACGCACATGCCCACGCTTACACACAAACACCCACACACATACACACACACACCCACACACACACACACACACACACACACACACACACACACACACACACACACACACACACACACACACACACACAGCAGAGCTGGAGGAGGATGAGCCGAGAGATGAGCGAGATCAGAGAGAGCTGAGGAGAGAAGAGGAGAGAGAGAGAGAGAGAGAGAGAGAGAGAGAGAGAGAGAGAGAGAGAGAGAGAGAGAGAGAGAGAGAGAGAGAGAGAGAGAACTTTGGGATTTTACATATATTTGCTTGTTGTGCTTCAGTAAAAAATAACTCGTTTATTTTTTCTACAATCAAAGTTAACTCCATTGAATATAATTTATTTCGTGTGTGTGTGTGTGTGTGTGTGTGTGTGTGTGTGTGTGTGTGTGTGTGTTTGTGTGTGTGTGTGTGTGTCTGTGTGTGTGGTTGCTGGATAAGACATAGGAACCTGAGCCGTGAGTGAGGGTTGACCAATGTTCTTGTAGCTGATTGTATTCTTCCTTTCAAATTTACTATTATTATTATTTCCACCCAATGTACTACTTGTGACTTTCAAATCATCAGTATTCATCCTCCGTTTAACATTTCGCTAAAGTTCGTGAGAATGAACTGACAATTTTTACAAGCAACATTATCATATTCTCTTTGCGTTTGACATTTTCGCTACCACTACCATTACCACCAGTCACTCCCGTCAAAGTATCATTATTACTGATATCACACGTTCTACAGTCTGTTGTCGAGGCAGAAGTGAGTGTTGACCCTTTGGCAGCGGCAGCGGGAAGCGAGTCATTACTTAGGCATCGTCCTTTGGGAACCTTCGGGATGGGAGGGTCACAAGAATAGCGTCACTGGAGATGAGGGTTTGCGCCAATGCAGCTTTATGAATCCTGAGAGGAATACCACAGGAATTTTAAGGCACGTGTGGCCTACCTTGTTATCAGAATCACGAGCGAGAGGCTAAATTTGTACCCCTTCTAACCATACTGATGGACAGCGGTCAGTGTGCTTATTTATTTTCCCTCCCTTGCTTTGTGCGATACATGAGGGCAGAAAGGGACACTACTGGGAAATATGACAAGAGAGGCCGTGTATTTGTCCTGATGGTCCTTAGAGGCCTACAAAATGACCGCAAGGATTATCATAGGCCTGAGTTATAACGAGGGAAAGGTGGACGATATTTTGAGAGTAATTAGGACAAGAACCAACTGGTCAGACTATGATCAGATAGTGAGACTGGAAGAAATTGATATGCAAGTGGTGGTGGGGTTGCTACGAATAAACTCCATTAGTGGGTTGTTAGTGGAGAGTGACTAAAGAGGATTGAAAGGACATTACCTGAACTTGTGGATATAAATTCTCTTGGTCATAGGTATGTAGTTATGTATTATACAGGCAATGGCACATGTAGGCCTAAAAATCAATTCGTTGCATTTAAGTGAGGTTTTTTTTTCATCTTCATCTTCATTTTCAGTACTGGGACGCGTTCTATACTCATTCTTCTCATTATTTTGTCTATTTTATACAGCTTCAGAAACTCATGTGGGATTAAAATAGTACAAACTGTGATCATTAACCTTCCAAGCTTCATGGACCCTACCCAATGCCAATAAAATCATCTAATCACACCCAAAACTAGTGGTAAAAATGTTTCCCAGTACTGAAGGGATTAAATAGACCATCTCTTTTTTAATGCAATCTTGCTCAAGGTTCCTTTAGTAGAGATAAATCCAGTTAATTTTTTTTCTTGTGTAAGAACGAAGTCCGACCAAGGGAAAAAGTGTTAAAAAGGCTCACTGAGGTACTGATCCCTAAGAAAAGAAATAAATAGAAGATTGAAGGTTATTTTTCTTTTTTCAATCTTTTTTTTATATTTTGGATGAAGAATGTATGTATATTTAAGTACATATAGTCTTGTAGAAAGGAAGACAGTTTAGCGTACAGGCTGTATTTACCCTCTTACCAATACCTTAACAATATAGAAACAAACAGACGAAGAGCAAACAGCGAAAGCAATCTTGTCATTCCTCGTTCCCTTTGCCGTGCGTGGAGGCTGAAAATGTGTCACTCACTCGCCGCCGTCCATCTGAAACTGTAAGGCAGTGGTGTTGGCTGGGCGTGACGTGGGACGGGCTGGAGGGATCAGGAGGGTCTGGGCCTTGCTGGAGGACAAGCGTAACGACGTGCTGTGATAAAGGAGCAGACCAGCAGTGTGGATGGGAGGAAAATGTTACCTATGTACCTGAGTCCGTTCTTTTAGTATTGGGACACATTTTTATCGCGAAATGTATGTGTGAATGAATGAATAAATATATGTATGTATGTATATTCATGGATGTATGTATGCATGTATGTATACGTATGTATGTATGTATGTATGTATGTATGTATGTATGTATGTATGTATGTGTGTGTGTATGTGTGTGTGTGTGTATGTATATATGTATGTATGTATGTATGTTTGTATATAAATGCTGTTTGTGTCCCAGAATAACCTTTTGTAGCATGTTGATGTCGATATCTGATGCCTGGATTGATTTCCACTGACCTTTGTTTTCTGAGAGAGAGAGAGAGAGAGAGAGAGAGAGAGAGAGAGAGAGAGAGAGAGAGAGAGAGAGAGAGAGAGAGAGAGAGAGAGAGAGAGAGTGTGTGTGTGCGTGTGTGTGTGTGTGTGAGTTTGTGTGTTAGGGGGGAGGGTGGGTTGGCTAGGTATGGAAGCACTAAAGTGTCTCGCAACTAAGCTGAATATCCTCTTGTGCTTTCTGCTACTCATGCCCTCCACCTTCCCGCCGCTCAACTCACAGGGGGCTCTTAGTACAGCAGGAAAGCCCCCGCACGTGCAGATAAAGCCTGGTATTGTGTTACCTTGCCTGGCTTCCCTTCCTCTCTTCTTCCTCCCTCCTGCACTACAGTGGTTCCAAATAGTGATTTTACATGGGCTAGTCAATTTAATGCTGATAAATGAATGGACTGAAGAATAAAGATTTGAGAACCACAGATAAATTGTATGAATATGGACTTTGAAGGTGGAAGTGTTTTGATATATTTTACTTCACTTTTTTTTCTCGTGCCTGCAATATATTTTTTTTTTACGTGTTTAGTTGTGTTTTCATTAATATGCACTATAATACTATAACACATATTGAAATAAGATGAACAGACAGATGCCGGTCAATGGAAGTGAGAAGACTAATGGCCAGAGTCTTCACCGATTCGATAAGTTTGTGAATCTGCATAAAATCATCCAATAGTAACCAAAATAGATATAAAAATATGTCATTGTACTGAAAAGGTTCACATCTGAAGCATCACCTTCTCATCTCCATTAGTACTGATGAAAACGTCTCATTTATCAACCACGGCAAGGAAGGAAGCTGCGTGTACACCCTCTAATTACCATCTAGTAGCGTGGTTTTAATTGTCATTGATTTGTGTGGAGTTTATTTTATTTCTTGTCGCCTCAGGACATTGTGAGTTATTTTCTTCTTCTTGCCATTGCTTGGAAGCCATTTGGTGTCTATTTTTGAATGTTACAATTCTTATTTCATTTAATTTTCGCTTCATGTATATATGAATAGATAGATTGATAGATTGGTATATACAAATAACTCTCTCCACTTATTTTCTTCCCTCCTTTCTCCCTTCCTTCTACCCTTCCTTCCTTCATTCCTTCCTTCATTCATTCATTTCATCCTTTCTTCCTTCCTTTCTTCCTTCCCTTCCTTCCTTCATTCATTCATTCATTTCATCCTTCCTTCCTTCCTTCCTTTTTTCCTTCCTTCCTTCCTTCCTTTCTTCCCTTCCTTCCATCATTCATTCATTTAATTCTTCCTTCCTTTCTTTTTGCCTTCCTTCCTTCATTCTTTCCTTCCTTCCTTCCTTCTTTCTCTCCTTTCTTCCCTCCTTCCTTCCTTCCTGCCTTCTTTCCTTCCTTCCTTCCTCTCCTTCCGTCCGTCCTTCTTTCCTTCCTTCCTTCCTTCCTTCCTTCCTTCCTTCCCTCCTTTCTTCCTTCTTTCCTTCCCTCCTTTCTTCCTTCTTTCCTTCCTTCCTTCCCTCCTTCTTTCCTTCCTTTCTTCCTTCCTTCCTTCCTTCCTTTCCTTCCTTCCTTCCTTCCTTTCTTCCTTTCTTCCTTCCTTCCTTCCTTCCTCCTTCCGTCCGCCCGTCCTCCAGCTGACAGCCATCTCACAACTGGCACAGCGAGGCTTTAACCGGTTTCCTTGTGGTTTACCCTGGTCGCCTCATGTTACTCCAGGGCTCTATTGGCACCGGGGTGTGGCGACCTCCCCGCCCACTGCTCAGGTACAACGAGCCTCCGCGGTTAGGTTTATAGCTCTCCAGGACACGAGAAGGTAAGAAAAGGTGTCGCTGTATGAGTTTTTCGTGCGTGTCATTAAAATAGAAGGTGGAGAGAACAAGAGAAGGATATTGGCTTATTTTCTGGGTGGTTTTATGCGAGTTTGTGAGGGAAATTTGTGAGTGTTGTATTAGGATCAGGAAAATATAGAGAGTGCATTGTTTGTTTTTGATAGTTTAGAGTCGTTATGTGTTTAACCCCTTCAGTACTAGGACGCATTTTCATATTCATTCTGTTTATTATTTGTTGATTTTATACAGCTTCAGAAACTCATGTGTGGGATCAAAATAGTACAGAATCAGGCCATTAATGTTCTGATTTCCATAGTCTCTCTCTAATGTCAATAAAACACACCCAAAACTCAAGAAAAAGTGTGTCCCAATACTGAATGGGTTTAGTGTTGCTTATATTTGTATTGTTAGTTGAATTAGATTAGAAAAGATCTCTCTCTCTCTCTCTCTCTCTCTCTCTCTCTCTCTCTCTCTCTCTCTCTCTCTTTCTTTCTCTCATCCTTATCACCTTCTTATCTCATTTACTACCTCATTACGTGACGCCCTGGACCGCAAGTAACCGAAAAAGATCCCTTAAAAATAGTGACAAAAGGTGGACCTGGCGTCAGTAGAGGCAATCCCCGACCTCAGCACCACCAGGCACTTCCCAACCTCTTGCCTCCTAATCACATAATCCTGCTAACTTTGAGACGACTTCATTTCCTCCTGGGCCAACTTGAACCGAAGGAACAAGCGCTCAAACTGTCTTCTTAAACCTCAAATTTCCTCAGGACTTCAATCACTCATCTCCTCTCTTCTCCTCTCCTCTCCTCTCCTCTCCTCTCCTCTCCTCTTCTCTGCAGGAAGTAGAAGATTGCACGTGTAACATCAGGCTCAGTGTGGGTGTCTAATTTAAGTCTTAACACTTCCACCTCCTCTTTTTTCTTCTCTTCCTACCATTTTTCTTTGTTCTGAAACCTAAATCTTCTTCCCATGGTCTTCTTTTTTGTTATTTTCCTCTTTCCTCCTATTCTCCCGATTTCATGTTACACACTCGCCTTTCCATGTTTTTCTTCTTGTTCCAATTCCTACACAAATATCGTTTACTGTATGTTCTTTCCTTGCCTAACGTTTTCTGTTGACTGTTCCTTGTTTGGTGTTGACTGTTTCATGTTTGCAGTTGCCTCCTTCACCACCTTTCCCTCTTGTATTTTAGTTCCCTGTCTCGTGCTATGTTTCCTCTCTCCCTCTCCCCTATACCGTTGCCTTTTGACTGTTTCCTGATTGTTGTTGCCTCCTACACCACCTTTCCCATTTTTAGTTCCCTCTCTCGTGCTAGTATTTGTCATCACCTGTTTTGTTCTTTGCTGTAACGCTGTATACACACTACACACCTGCCAACATTCAAACGAAACATTTTAGCAAGTTTTAACGACTCTGATGGACGTATTTTGGCACTTGGCTTTCCTATTGCCTTTGTTATTTTATATTTCCCCCTTTGGATTATTGTAGATGATCATTGACAGTCTCATAAAGTCACATAGATCTGTTGGTGTTTTATTATATTATCTAGTTGTTTATTTCCAATTTCTACATGTATAGATTGAGAGATTGATTAATACATGTGTTTGAATTGCATTAAGAATTATATCAAAGGTAATAAAGCTTTTTCGTCGTAACATTTGACTTATTCACATGTAACCTGCGTCTATATCTCCGTCTTCCTTCCTCGTCGTTGATTAGTCACTAACATCAAACAACTTGTCTCTCGTGTAGTGGAGAAACCAGCCTCTGCTCTGGTTTCACTTCTCTCACCATCTCACTGAGTCTGCATAATGTTTTCTTGGATTCCTGAGTTTTAGGCGGAAGAATTATTATTACCTCCTCCAGAGTACTTTCTCTTTTTGAAACGAGAATGTATCCTAGCAAAGTAGTCTCGTCCAGAGTTTCACTGTCTCGTTAATAGACACGAGAAAATAATGTGGTAAAATGAATAAGACTTTATCTTTATTCTTCTATTTTTCTTATGAAGCATTGAATATAACCTTAAAATTAAGCCAAACAAGCAGTGTGAGAGATAGTAATAATGAGACTAAGCGTGAAATTGTACATTCATGTGCTTGAATTAAAGTTATTCATTTGGAAAGATTAGCAGTTCTGTCTGTCAAGAAGTTGTAGAATTGTCTGCGCAAACCGTTATCAGTCGCATTATGTATGAATATTGAAAGATTACCACATGCTCAAAGTCTTCAGAAAGAATCGAGCTGCTTGTGAAATCAATGCCACTCTAAAATCAGAAGAGGCTTTGATTTATAAGCACCGCAGTTGCTTCACATTAGACAAGAAGAAACATACACTCATCATTAATATAAAGATCACGATTACAAGAAGAGATTAAATAATTGCCAACATTAGTGAAACAACAAAGTTTGGATACTTGATATCAGAACATGTGATAAAAGAATTTTAAAAAATAATAATTCAACACTAAAAATGCACGAAAATTCTTGAAATTAATAGGCTGCATCGTCAGGCTACACTGGATATTTGACAAAACAAACTGCTTACTTATCACAAATTCTAGATAGATAACTTTGTCCATAAAAAAAAACGATGAGGAAAAAATTGAGATAAAGCATTCGAGATACTAGAAATACAAAAAACCCAGGATTCAATAGCCACATCATACAAAGTGCTCACTAATCACACATTTTCGATAGACAAAAGTATACAGAGGAGTAGAGAGAGGAAAAAATAAGAAAACATAAAGTAAAAGAATTCAAGACAATAAAGATACAAGAAAACCTCAGAATTTAATAAGCCGCGTCGTCAAGTAACACAGGATATTAGATAAAAACAAAATGCCTACTTATCTGGCGTTCACACTCGGCTAATCCCTTCCTGGACCGGACCAGGAATCCACACGAGGGGAAGCCGGTAGACATAACTCCGCTAATGAAGATAATGCACTGACAACAGGTTACTCTGCCTGACCTCTCGCCCCCCATTAAAGCCTTGAATCCGTAACCAGAGACAATTTGGTTTAATTTTCTCGTTGATGTTTTCTCGTTCGGGTCTTGATAGGTTCCAATTAGCAGTGCAGGTGATGGCCTCGCTAACTTTCTTTTATTCTTTTGTTCGGGTGCAGTGTGGCCTAAGGCTGTGGAGATAAATGGGAATGGGAAAAAAAGACGTTTGGTTAAATGCCATTTCCAAAAGCCTGCCAGTTAACTTTAAAAGATAGAAGGAAAAAAGAATGAGCCAGTTTTGCCTCTTGGGACGACTTCTCTTTAAAGATTTTGTCCCCACGAGTAAGGGAAAGGATGAGATAACCAATCTGTTCTGAAGGTCACTGCACATTTTATTCCCCCTCGTCTTACAGTCGTATAAATGTCACTTGTGCAAAGCGGCTTCTCTGCATTAAGAAAAGCGTCGGTTCCACCCTTCAGCGTATGATGCCATGAACTGGGGTAAGAGAAATTGGTGAACCATTTGGCGAGAGAGAGAGAGAGAGAGAGAGAGAGAGAGAGAGAGAGAGAGAGAGAGAGAGAGAGAGAGAGAGAGAGAGAGAGAGAGAGAGAGAGAGAGAGAGACCCTCCAAAAATAAACAAAGAATATGCTCAGGAAGAAAACTAGAAGACAAACACAGACAGGCACGCAGAGACAAACATACAAACAAGCAAGAAGGGACACACAGACAGACAGACAGACAGACAAACGAGACAAACACGTAAAACAAACAAGTAAGAACACACAGTGAAACGGAGACAAACACAAAACAAGTAAGGAAGGACAGACAGACAGACAAACACACAAAGACAAACACAAATACAAACGAAACAAATAAGAAAGAACACACAAACTGGCAAAGGAAAATACAAACAACCAAAGACACCCTATCTTGTCCAGCAAATCCTGTCCCTGCTCCCCTCCCGCCCTAAGCTAAGGCCTCACTCTCTGAAAAACACGAACACTAGCACACTTTCCCTGCCGTATTCCCGGAAAGGGTCGACACCTGAGGGCAGCGGGAAGGACAATGTTGGTCCCTCACACTGCACCTTAACCTAATGGCGCTGCTGGTGATGGCTCCAATAGATGCGACGGACAGAAAAATCTCTTCCGCCACACAAAACTACATGCGCTTAACTTTATATACATTGTTCATCTAAATTTAAAAGATAAAGAAAAAAAAGAAAACTTTAATCTTATACATAATTTTTTTTAGGAACTGGCACCTCAGTGGGCAATTTTTATTTTTTAACCAGCATTTAATTTACCATTTCTTACAAAATAAGGGAGTCATCATCATTCCGAGATAAACTGACTTACTAACATACTATACCTTAACTCCTTCAGCATTGGTAAGCATTTATATATTCATTCTGCTTATTATTTATCGATTTTATACAACTTCAGAAACTCATGTGGGGATTAAAAAAGTACATTCTCTGATCATCAGTCTTCTGACCTCCATCTGATGTCCACAAAATCGTCAAATCGCACCCAATACTAGCGGTAAATGTGTCCCAGTACTGAATGGGCTACGTGTTGCCTTGAATGAGCGAAAACAGCGAGTAACTTCTATGCGTATAAAGATTCATTAAATAATATAGTGACTTGTTCGCAATTTCAAAACAAAAACTGGAAGGAGCTCATAAATGACATTCTGATGATGGGGATAATTGATGGTGAGGATGATGAACAACCTTCCCCTCATCATGTGTCATGCAAGACAAACACATTCCCAACATTTCTTGCTGCTCATCGCCGAGTCTGGTATGTGCCCGGGTCAGGGACGCGGCGTGCTTCGTGGACAAAATGGAAATGATAGAGAGAGAACGATGATGAAGGGGGGAGGTAAGAACTTCATTCCCACAGAGAGAGAGAGAGAGAGAGAGAGGGAGAGAGAGAGAGAGAGAGGGTGGGGAGGGGCGTTATTCCCAACCTCTTTTATACAATGTGGGCTTTTTCCTGGAATTTATGGGCTAAAGGAGACTACTTAATGGAAACCTCCTATCTGAAAGCCGTAACCGTTACCCCGAGTGGATGCCCAATAACTCCTCGGACCGCAGCCAGGATTCGAGCCCATGTGCTTTTGAATCCCTCTCCTCCCCAGAGCACATTTCGTTCCACTCTACCACGGCTCTGAACATATCATGGATCACAGCTTCCATAATATGAAATACAGTAAATATTCTTCCCTAGAGTCCTCCATTCAGTTTTTCTTCAGCCCCTTCAGTACTGGGACGCATTCTTATCATCAGTTTTTGGTATGATTAGATGGTTTTATTAACACTACATAAGAACATAAGAAAAATTAGGGAAGCTGCAACAGGACGCTAGATCTATTCGTGGAAGTCCCTATGTGAACATCTCTACCTATTTCCATGTATCATCCCCATACATAAACTTAGGCAATATCCATGCTGGTGAGAAAGTTAATGGCACGAGTCTCCACTATCTTAACCCACACATGAGTTTCTGAAGCTGTATGAAAGTCGGCAATAGTAAACAGAATAAGTATGAAAACGCGTCATGGTACTGAGGGGTTAAAGACCAGAAAAAAAAAGATAGCTGCAGAAATAAAAAAAATAACAATAATTCATACTGAGGCAGAATTTTTGTCCCTGAATATGTATTTTGCGCTACTCTACACTTACTGGGATTATTTCTTCAGTACGTTCGTGTGTGCCTGAGCCAAATCCAAGTGATGTCTCCATTAGCACGCTCAAATATTACATGATACTCGTCTCCCATGTCAGAGAGAGGGACGTTGTTATTGATTCCTCTGCGTCCTTCATTTTTCATCATTGTTGTTGCGATGATGGTGTGTCCGACGACCTTAGGGGAAAAAATGGAGGGGAGGGATTAGACTCGTCAACAAGAGTGGCCGGTACAATGAAGAGTAGTAAAAAGATCCCTGATAAATACGAGAGAGAGAGAGAGAGAGAGAGAGAGAGAGAGAGAGAGAGAGAGAGAGAGAGAGAGAGAGAGAGAGAGTTGTTTTTTAATCTATTGTTTACAGTGTTATAGAAAAATCTTCGAAACTAACCACTTTACCAATATCAAAATTTTGAAATGGTAGTTTTCCATAGCATTCCGCGGACTATGAGTAAAAACCATTGTTATTTAATCTGCCACCGTACCTTCATTAACCGATTCAGTCTTAAGCTCAACTTTTAGACATCATACAACCATATACCATTAATCAAAAGATAAATATAAGCATTGGGTGGTTAAGCTAACGTTTCTTTTTCTTTACATCACTTGATTAAAATATGTCACCTATAATCTAATAAAATCCTCAGTTTGTAATCTGAATATAATCAATCTGGTGACGTGATAGTGAAAAATTGACTTACATTTCTTTGTTTAATGTAATTCTGCCTCAGGATGCACCGTGTTTCAGGGTAAACGTAAGAATATGCTATACTTTAAGGTATATATGTATTACTTGTATCTCAGTATGAAATTTCTCTCTCTCTCTCTCTCTCTCTCTCTCTCTCTCTCTCTCTCTCTCTCTCTCTCTCTCTCTCTCTCTCTCTCTCGTCTCTCTCTCTCCTCTCTCTCTCTCTCTCTCTCTCTCTCTCTCTCTCTCTCTCTCTCTCTCTCTCACACACACACACACACACACACACACACACACACGTTGTTACAAATCAGTTATCAGATCAAGTGAACTTTTAAGCACTGTGCGGCGTTGTCTGAGCTTGTTGTTGCGCCTCCAATTTATTCAATCAATTAGTCAGTCAGTCAATGAGTATCGCCTTCATCTTGGGCGCCACATGCCTTTTGGAACGCCGTGTTCGTTCTAATCGGTTGTCTCTATCATTTTGCCTTCGTCTCCCACATGCTAACTCTGCTCAGTGGTCTCGTCTGTCCCTGCCTTGAATATGTATACCTCTCATACAAGTGTGACAACCTCGCCACTACAACATTTATAAGCTGGTCGAGTTCAAAGGCCAATGATTTGTCTCGTGAATTCGGTTACTCTGACTTGCTGTGTCGCATCTATTACAGGCTGTACCATTGTTACTTCGGTTTTGTATTCGGTTTGTTTCCTTGGTTATTGCTCTTCTGTTTTTGACATGTTTTTTTTTTTTTATTATTATTCCTTTCAACACTCTGTTCATCTGATACATCAAGTACCATTGTTACTTCTGTGTTTTTTTTGTTTTTTTTTTTAATTATTCACTTTGTTTCCTTGGTTATTGTTCATGTGGTCTTAGTATGTCTTTTTTCTTCAACACTTCATTTTGGTGTGTCCGCCTCAATGCAAAATATAACCATTATTTTCTTAACATCTATCCTTGTTCTTGCAAATTGACACTCGGTACTTTCATCAGTGAGTATATCTTCTATAAGTTTTTTTATTTTTTGCGTGTATCAAACATCCTTTTCCTCGATTCACTTTGCTGTGTGGAATATTCCATCACTTACTCAAAAACTCTGCGCCGATTCTGACTGGAATTGAAAAGGTTTTATTTAATTACTTGACCTCATGTATTCAGATATCCTAGGATTAAGAATGGCATGCTTATTTTCAAACTATTGTATTTTCTTTCCCTTGGAGTAGCATTTGCTGTCATTTTCTCTCTCTTTTGGTTTCTCACTTATCACAATACACGTATGTACTGTAAACAAAATAATTGCATATATGTATTAGTGGAGGGCTTGTGAGGCAAATAAATACATGCAAGTCACAGGTCAGAAAAGGAAGAATGAATGATTTCCAGAATAAAATAAGACAGATTGACAGGATACGCGGCAGTGAAGTTGGAACAATAGAGCGGGTAATGGCACGTACAAGCACGACACGGGATTGCACTCCTTCATCGCTCTCTGATCCCTACCATTGATCAGCGAGGGGAAAAAGCTGTAGCATGTTAGGCGTTTATTGATTAATAGGAAAAGCAAATATCCATTACGTTAAAGCCCTCGTTGATGTAAGAGTCAGGATGATAGATTTGGATGTTGTCGCATACTCGATAAAATTGTTTGTCTTAGAGAGAAATGTGAAAGAAACCCGAACCCACACATGAAGGAATGAGTTGGAGCAACATTATTACAAAAAATATATTGATTCATTGTAAAATATGGAATTGATAAAGACAGATGGGCACTCAGACAGGCAGACAAGGGGATAAATCAATGGACAAAAATTTAATACCTAATAAAGAAAAATCATGTTTATGAAGACAGTAAAAAAATGTTAAGAGGACTTGATAGCGATAACTTCCTTGGACGTAGTCAGGGAAGGCATGATAAAAAAAAAGACAAATAATGAGTCAATTGCAAATTAAAGAAAAGAAAAAAGAAGAACATTTTTAATATTGACGACTAACAAAGGATTGCTGCTCAAAAAACAAAGTGAAATGAAGAAAATTGAATTACACAGAAATGAAGCACCGACACTAACTGACGTAACTACAAATGAAAGCAAAAAAAGAAAAAGAAAAAAAAACATTAATAATATCGACAAAGTAACAGGATTGCTGCTCAAAAAAAAAAAAAAGGAAATTAAGAAAATTGAATGATACAAAATGGAGCGCCGACACTAACCGACATAACGTTATAAATCCTGGTTAACCTCATTCTTGGGAGGGAAGGGAGAGCATGATCAGTGTGTTCTATCAGTCTTGATATGTGGTTGGGAAACTTTGATCCCGCAGAAGTTTCAGACTGAGCCGGGGGAGATCAGAGGTGAATGGAGGAAATAATGCCGCTCGTAACATGGAAAGAGAGGAAAACAGAACGTGAGTCAAAGATGAATGCTGGAAATAAATGGTGTTTAAAATATAACCTAACATTGTGCTATATTCAACAGCTGAGCCTAGGCATCACCCTTAGCCCCTTCATTACTAGGACGCCTTTTGATATTTATTATTTTTATTATTTGTCGATTTTATACAGATACAGAAACTCAATTGAAGTAGAACAGACTCTGGCCATCAATCTTCTGACCCCCATAGGCCCTTTTCAATGCCAATAAAATCGTCTAATCGCACTCAAAACTCGTATTAAAAATGTGTCTCAGTACTGAATGTGTTAATAATTTTTTGTTCTTCGTTATACTCCAGATTCCTCATAACAAATTTATTTACTGGTCACATAGTTCAACAAAAACGGACAGAACCAGGAATTAAACAAGATATTTTTAACTGTCTATTATGTTGGAGCTGATAAAAAGAAGAAAACTACTGAGTCATTGGTGGAGACACAGTATTTTTAGGTGAAGTTATTGACAAAACTCGTGTACACCATTTTTTCTATTTAATTTTTCAGCAATTTACCTTCATAATAATTGGTTCTCTGAAGGAATGTGTTAACAGAATGTTCAAAGAAAGAAAGGGAGAGAGAGAGAGAGAGAGAGAGAGAGAGAGAGAGAGAGAGAGAGAGAGAGAGAGAGAGAGAGAGAGAGAGAGAGAGAGAGAGGGAGAATGTGTGTGTGTGTGTGTATGTGTGTGTGTGTATGCGTGTGTGTGTGTGTGTGTGTGTGTGTGTGTGTGTGTGTGTGTGCGTGTGTGTGTGTAGTATATCCCTTAGAAGCACCTGACTGACGGCTTAATTATGCACTTCGACTACCTAGAGGACAAAACCCCCTTGATGCTGAAAACAGAGAAAGTAATTAGGGGGGACATCAAAGCCATCTGGCGGTGGACTTTAATCCACTTGGAGGGCAGGTGTAAGGGCCAGGTCACTAGGTGGGTCCCGCCAGCCACACTACCTTGACACTCCGGGGAATGCTGGTAGAGAGGGGGGGGACAGTCTGCTCAATGTTTACTGATACTCGTTAACTATTTTATTTTCGGATAGAGTTTAGATAATGGTTTAATTTTTCTGGTGATTTTGGGGGTAGTGTGTCTTATTATTATTTTTTTCTGTGTGGTTTATTTTTACGTCGGGACAAAGTTTCCTGTAATCACTAACAATTTTTCTGATATATTTTTGTTAGTATTTTGCCTTAAGTGGTTTTGTTGTGTAGGAAAAAACAACCTATTTTTGCCAACGTGCTTTATTTTTACCTGTGGACAAAGTTTCTTAGAATCACTACATTTTTCTGACCATTTTCTTGGTAGTGTATCTAATGAGACGAGGTTGTTTTAATTAACCTAGGAAATTTTAATCTTTTTTTCCTTTTTTCCTGCAGAATAGTGAATATTAACAAAAAAAATAACATTGCAATAAAAAAGTAAAGAAATAGTTAAAAGTTTTTAGTTATGGAAAGTCTTTTTGTTGTTGTTGTTGTTGTTGTTGTTATTATCATTTGTTCCTGACCCTTAACACTATTAGTACTGGGACACATTTTTACCACGATTTTGGGATGGGATTACACGATTTTATTGACACTGGAAATGTCTATGGCGATCAGAAGTTTAATGGCTAATCTGTACTATTAATCGTGGAAGGTTTCTATTTTCGCAAAGAACACACACACACACACACACACACACACACACACACAGAGAGAGAGAGAGAGAGAGAGAGAGAGAGAGAGAGAGAGAGAGAGAGAGAGAGAGAAACAGACAGACAGACAGACAGACAGACAGACACAGACACAGACAGACAGACAGACAGACAGACAGAGTAGAATAAGCGCTATTAATGTTAATATGACAGATACTCGTGCAACAGTTCGGAGAATCACAAAGTGAGTGGCTTTGTTCTCTCCTTCATGAAAATTTACTGAGGACGCTGCAGGAGACATGAGTAATTGATCTGACGTGCTCTGTCATATTTCCTAATGCCGCGTGACTAATGGTGACAAATGTGCCGTTCTCGTTAATTTAAACAACCTCATTATAACTACACTACTTCTGCACAGTCGTCTTCTCCACAGTCTTCTTCTGCACAGTCTTCTTTCTGCAGTCTTCGTAGGCAACTGATGATGATGATGAAGGAATGGCAGAGTGAGTGTACAGTTGTGATTTTTATTTTCTTCTTCTTCTTCTTCTTTTTATTTTATTATTTCTTTATTCTTCTTTTCTTTTCTTCTTTTCTTCTTATTTTCTTCTTATTTTCTTATTTTCTTCTTCTTCTTCTTCTTTTTATTTTATTATTTCTTTATTCTTCTTTTCTTTTCTTCTTTTCTTCTTATTTTCTTCTTATTTTCTTATTTTCTTCTTCTTCTTCTTCTTCTTATTATTATTATTATTATTATTATTATTATTATTATTATTATTATTATTATTATTATCATTCATCTTGTTCCCATTCCTCCCTAGTCTTTTCTATCCTGGTTTGTCCCTCGTCTGCTCTTCTCTCAAATCCTTTTCTTACATATTTTTCACCTTGCCCATCCATCTAAGTTTCCGTCTCCCTCTTCTTCTATATTCTCTCACTTCCATATTCATGATTTTCTCTGTACAGTACTGATTGTGCTATAAAGTGTTCCTCGCGGGAGTCTGGGCCGGTCGTAATAGGAATCCAGTGTGTCAGGATAGACCGATGAGACGGCAAAGACCAGGCATCCGTCTTAATTCCCTGCTTTATCCATAATGAACTTCCTAATGTCATTCTGTGCCTCCTTTACTTATGTTAATTTCCTTATCCGTTTGTGTCACTGCTCTTCCTGCTCCGCCACTATCCCTCTGTCCCCTTCTCCTACTACTCCTCCTCCTCCTCCTTCTCCTCCTCTTCCTCCTTCTATCAGCTGCCTACATCTTGAAGCCGATTACAAGAATAATTATCAGATAATCTCCATCAGCCGCTTTTCCTCAACTCTGCTCGTTAATCCTCAATGCATCGATCCCGCACCAGCCTCCTCAGTCTTCGCCCTGCCAGCCTCTCTCTCCCTTGTAGCCGCCAGCCCTGCTCCGCGCCTCGACCCTGATCCCCCGCGCTGTAGGAGTCATTGGGATTAAGGAAGCCAGGCGAACCATTTCATGAAAGTACCCAGTTGCAAATTCTGCGTTTTTTTGTGTTTTTAATGATTTTTTATAAGTAAGTCCAATTATTTCGTGGATATGACTGGAAAGTGTATGATTTTAAGTTTGTTTTTATTGTTTTGTTTTTCTTTTTACGGTTTATATAGAAATGGATAAAAATGGGTTTGATGATGGTATTTTTTTTTATGATTGGGTGTTATTTGTTTAATTTCCTTCTGCTTTTTTTATTTATTTCTTAATTTGTCGTGTTTGTTTAGGATCGTCGTAATTTTCTCCTTTATCAGAGATTTTTATTTTCATTTTTTTGTTGGGCTGTCACTACATTCACGCTTCTGTCCTGTTTATTGTAACTATCTTCCGTCTCTCTCTCTCTCTCTCTCTCTCTCTCTCTCTCTCTCTCTCTCTCTCTCTCTCTCTCTCTCTCTCTCTCTCTCTCTCTCTCTCTCTCTCTCATGATCATTTTATTATAACAAAACTCTCCCTCTTGAAATCTCGCGGACTTACACGCAAAATTATTCTTTCCCTTCAAAACAACTCCCAGCTCACTGTGGAATTTGTTTTATACCCTCCAAGAAAATAAGAAACGTATAAGTTTGTTAATTAATTCATTCCTCCCGCTCCTTCCTCATCACCTTTACGAAACACCCTCCCCCTCACACACCCTTCCTCTGTGATCTCCCTCTCCCGCCCCCCATTCCTTATATACCCTTCTTCAGCGACCCCCCCCCCCAGGTTCTCCTCCACCAGGCCTCGTTCCGCCCCCAGAATGTAATAAAGAAAGTAAACAGAGTCATAAGTCTGATGTAGCAGCGGCTTAGACTGGGTACGAGGTGGATATGTGTCGGGGTGGGTGGGAGGGAAGCGGGAGGAGGGCAACACCAGCGCCTTAAGAATAGAGGTGAGTGTGACAGCCTTATGCCACACGTCTGTTTGGTGAGGCCCGCTGATATCTCTCCTTCCAAGGCTTATGAGTTTATGAGGCCATGGAAATATGTATATATGAGGTCACGTTTCTGTGTGTGTGGATGTGTGTGTGTGTGTGTGTGTGTGTGTGTGTGTGTGTGTGTGTGTTTGTGTGTTTGTGTGTGTGTGTTTGTGTATGTGTGTTTGTGTCGAGGTCAGCTAGGTTGGTGGGTGTAAAAATATGAAAGTCAACTCCGTATGTTTGGTGTGTGTGTGTGTGTGTGTGTGTGTGTGTGCTTTCTTTTTTTCTTTGGCTTTGTTTGTTATCATTGTGCGTAATTATTTTTTTTTATTTTTATCAGTTTGTGGTTGTTGTTGTATTTGTGGTTTTGTTGTTAATAATGGTAATCTTTATTATTTTAAGTTTTGAGTACAGCGTGTGATTTCTGCACTTTTCTTCTCTGGTTCACTTATTATTATTATATATCCAAGGTGTTTCTACTGTTTTTTTTTATCATTTTGCCTCGATGTTAACCCCTTCAGGATTGAGACACAATTCTATCACGAGTTTTAGTGTATGACTAAACGATTTTAGTGACATTAAGGAGTGTCTATGGATGTCAGAACATTACTGGTCAGAGTCTGTACTATTTCAATCCCCACATGAGTTCCTGAAGCTGTATAAAGGCCCCATGTGATAAGCAGAAAAAAAAAAAGAAAATACGTCACAGTACTGATGGGTAAAGTCCTTTGAACTGCTAAAATTCCACCAATTATCAGGTTTTGTAAGAAGACTGCCAACAAATGAGACAACCTAGCATAGAGGAAGTGAGAGATTACGGTTACCCAACATCTGACGGCGGATTTATAACAAAGAACGTAGAAGATATAGGTTATGCTGAAACTCTAGTTTCAGTTAACTTGAATGGTGGGAAACGGCTAAATAAAATGTTTTTCCAGGTAAGATAGAAAGCAGGTGACTTTGGTGGAAGGAAAATGTGATCCCACGCGACGGCAATCTAATCCTAGCGAATGAATGGAGAGGTGATAGCAAGGACAGGAAATGAGGGGAAAGAACTATTGATATTTTTTACTCCTTAGATTTTTTTTTCCTAATCGCTTCCCACGAAATAAGGTTGCACTAAGGAGAACGATGTGAGGAATGAAAGAAAAAGCACGTCGAATTGTATAAAAGTATAGCGATGTCAGGAACGAAAAGAAAAGAAAGTTTGGTAGTTTAAGATATAATGATTTGAGGAGCGGAAAGAAACAAAATGCGTTTGAAAGTATAAGGTAGAATGATGTTAAGGACTGATAGAAAAAAAGAAGATTGTCGGATATTATAAGCTAACAACTCAAAAGCTGTGGCAAAAAAAAAAAGATACATGTAAAAACACAAATCAACCATTTTTTGTTCTCTTAACTATAGACATACTAAAAAGAAAGACATTCAATATTCAAAAGTACTGTTTATCTACTACTTCAAAACAAGGGATGACATTTTTGTTTCCCATAAGAAAGGATATTAAGCATCCTGGATAAAGTAAAGTTTTGCGACCTGCGAGGGATGATTGGTAGTCTGTGAAGTTATGCTGTTGGGTTATCCAGACGCAGCACAACACATCTCCCGCCACCAGACACCTCGGAGCCCGGCCGTCTCCCTGCCCTGCTGCTTCCTGACACCCGCTGTGTAATTCATGTCGCTTGATGCTGCTCTTGTGTGGGGCTGGCAACACACACACACACACACACACACACACACACACACACACACACACACACACACACACACGTGACTGACGTTCTACATTTCATTAGAGATATTCAATAAAAGTTAATTAGTTTTTCTCCGACCTCTGAAAAATATTCCAAAACTTCTCGTGGGAAAAAAATATATATACATAACGTTCGAATAAGAATAATTAAAGGTTCTCACAGATGGCGTTCCTCAGTCTAAGCCATACAGTTAGTTCGTACTCCTTTTCTTTTCGTACTGTCAATTGAATAAATCCTTACTTAACCTTTTGTATACTGAGACGTATTTTTATATTCATTGTCCTAATTGTTTGTCGATCTTGTACAGCTTCAGAAACTGATGTGGAAGTTAAAGTAGGCAATTAGTCTTCAGGCCTCTATAGATCTTTCCTAATGTCAATAAAATCATCGAATCATACCCAAAACTTAAGATAAAAATGTGTCCCTGTACCGAAGGCGTTAATAACATATGAACAGAGAACCCTGTGTATAACAATTCGATTTCACCGTGACTCTTCAAATCTCCGCCAAGTTTTGCTATTCATCATATTCAAGTACTTAAATTCTCTGACTCAATCTTCCTCTCTCTCTTCCTGCTGCCTCTCTTAAAACATTCACCCCGCACAGGTCTGCTCGCGTGCCACTTGCTGCTCCCTCCCCCCCCCCCCCACCACCACCACCACCACCACCCCACGCCACTAAAGAGCACCTGTCGCTAAAATCTTCCAGGTATGTGTAAGATAAATTAAAGGTTATCGTTCTTGTGTTGAAGGGAAAGGAGTACTGGATTGCCATACATCACTGTGGTCACTTGTTCAATATTGTCAGTCTCTTTTTGGTTCGATATCGTGCCAATTTTCTTCTTGGCTTATTTTTTATTCATTTTTTTGTATTACTTTGTGGATTTTTTGTATGTTATCCCTGACTTTTTTTCGCCTTGCTTTTTTTCGCCATTGTTACTGACTTTTTTCCCTTTCTATTTTCACCATTGTTATCGTCACTGTCATCGTCGTCCACCTTTTTTTATTCTTTTTTTCCCTTCATCTCCATTTTTTTTTCTTTTTTTTTTTTTTTTTTCTTCTTCTTCTTCTTCTTCTTCTTCTTCTTCTTCTTCTTCTTCTTCTTCTTCCTTCTTCCTTCTTTTTCTTCTTCTTTTTCTTTATTATATTTACCAAGCTTCACTTTCTCTTCCTTACGGAGATTCTGACATGGTGTGGTGCATGTGAGAAATTCCTCAGTGTTGTTTGTCTTACTTTTCTTTTGACTCGCCTGGCATTCTCCTTGAGGCAGCTGTGCAAATGCCAGGAAAGCACTTTCTCCTTCACTATCGCCACTCATTGCATACCTTCACAGTCAACTTAACAACTCTCAAATCCCTAATTTACATCTCACTCTTTATTTTAGCTAACTTAACATAACCTGCTATGCATAATATAACTGAGGCACATACTTTTTTTTTTATTCAATGTGGGCTTTTTTCAGGAATTTATGGGCTAAAGGAGACCACCTATACAAGACCTATTTAAAAGTCGACCCATTTCAAAAACGTTACCCCAAGTGGATGCCCAATTTCCCCACAGACCGTGGCCAGAATTCGAACCCATGCGCTTGGGAATCTCTTGGCCCCCCAGAGTACGCCGGTGGACAAACTTTTCATCATAAGTAAGATTTGTTGACATTCATGATAACTGATCCATGTCCTATCTTTATTTTCCATCAACACCCAATTTTAATCCAAGCATGCAAGAATGAATACGCATCACAGTTATTTTTCTCCATTAATTTTAAAAACATTGTTGTCTCGTGTTGCTGTGAATCCTCCAACATTGCCACGCGCTGTTTCTCTGAGACCATCAGCTCTCAGAGGGATGAAAGGTCACGTCAAACAAGACTGCCACCGATCACTCAAGCAAAACTCCACATTTCTCTTTTCACTCGTGTCATTCTTTCCCGGCGTGGTGTGGTGACTCACTGGTGTGGAGCTCACTGATTGCAGGGTGTTGCTTTTATTAATGTAAGAGGGAGAAGTTTACCAAGGATGACAAAGAATATATAACAAAAAGCTCCCTAATTTGCCAGTTCCTTTAGTAGTCCCAAATGATTAGTCAAAAAATAGGGACAAATATATTGAAACATCCCTCTTAGATAAAGTCTTAATACTGGGTCTTGGTGAGAAAGATCGCTTTTATTCGTGGCTACATCATTGCCTCTACATTATCTTGTTTAGTCTTGATAATACGTCGGTTTTGTCTTACTTCCGACTATTCATTGATATTGCAAATGTTTTTCTATGTTATTCCAAAACAAAAATTTCCGGTTTGGGGGATCTTCCTCGTATGATTTTTCTTTTTTATATTATTTTTATTCCATAGTTCAGACTCCTTAAGAAAAAATAACTAAACCATCAGTAGTAATTTCATGCACATTAATTTTTTTCTTATATTTGTTATCTATATCATTAAAATACTCTGACATTCACATCACTTCCACCATCGTTTCACCCATTCCGGCATTCCAGGATTGGCGTTATTTTTTTTTTCTCCTTAGTCTGTAAAAATACAACCTTTCTGCGTATGTCAGGTTGTCTGTATAATGTAACAGTTGACCTTTGCACCTGTCCTTCATTTTGTTTCTTTCTCCGCCGATGCTAACTCTTATTCCATTTCCCTTTGGCGTGGCGAGAGAAGGTGACCATGAGAGCGCTGAATATTGGAGTGCGGAAGTTTTCTGTATTCACATATTGATTCCGCGCTGAATAACTTATCAGGGTAATATTAGAATCTGCCTGTCTTTGTTTCTGTTTCTGATTGTATCTCTCTCTCTCTCTCTCTCTCTCTCTCTCTCTCTCTCTCT
>CM035188.1:18408625-18426248 GCA_020233015.1 Callinectes sapidus | reverse complement strand
ACACACACACACACACACACACACACACACACACACACACACTCACATATTACTACATACCACCCCAAAGAAATTCAAAGGGAAGTGTCGTCAGCAAGTACAGTATAACATAACCCAGACGTCCCTCACCCTCTAATGACGTGCCTACTGTCATCAGCACACACCTTGCGGCGCTCACCTGCACTACACAAACACAGAGAGAGAGGGAGGGGTGGGGGAGGCTAGGTAAGAGACGGTAGCCCCATATTATCTGCCATTTATCTAATCTATCAATCTCCGTCGCCTAGTCCCATTTTATTTTTAGGACAGCCAGGTAAAAGTGACCTTCAGGTATCATCAGGGTTCGCAGATGATAGCGCAGCGAGGGGCAGAAAGATGGGGACAGAAATCCACTTCCTAAAGCCATCTGCTGGGCGTGTCCCCTGCAGGGTTCCTATGTTCTCCGGTAACCTGATAAAAGATTACCTCTGATCACCTCAACATGGTGGCCTCGGTACTTCTCTGTCGAGGGCACATGAGGGAGAAAAGCGCAAGGAACGAGGCGAGGTGTGGTGAGGAAGGGAGGCTGTGGGTCGGGGGGCGGGAGTCGCGTGTTGGAGGGTGTTGATGTATGGTTGGAAATTGGGCTAAATGTTATAGAGGTTGGAGGAGAGAAGGGATGTGATTACTGGGGAGAGAGAGAGAGAGAGAGAGAGAGAGAGAGATGCTAATGACGTGAAAGGGCCACTGCCTCTTGTGACTCATTTAATGGTGGTGACGGTGGCAGTGAAAACAGTAGTGGTGGTAGTGGCCTTGGTAGTGATGGTGCTATTGTTGAAGAATATAAGAAAATAAAGGAAGCTGCAAGAGTCTGTTATTTCTATTAGTGGCACTCCCAGTCCCCTCTGCCTAATTTCAACCTATCATCCTCATCCATAAACTCGCCAAGTCCTCTTTCAAAACTCCCCAATATTTGAGCACTAACAGTACGATTATTGAGTTTGTTCCACTCATCAACTACCCTAATTGAAAACCAGTTCCTTCCTATTTCTCTCCTAAACCTAAATTTCTGCAGCTTGGTAGGTAGCGAGGTAGAAGTGATGAAGTTTGGGTTATTGGAGGATGGCGAGGTAGGGTTATTGGATATGAGGGTAAATGCTGCGGTGGTTGGATTTAGAAGTGATGGTTCTGGATTGGATGACAGAAAAGTTGCTGTTGGTAGAGAAAAAAGATCAAATATTGTGGCCTGCAATACACTAAGTATTTACTATATTCGCGTACTGATCAATACCATTTCTCAATTGCTAAGATAAGTTATGCAGTTAGGTTAAATTTCCACCTCAACTTTTGCAAATATGAAGTCAGTACTGAACGTAAGAGCTAAAAGGAATTTCAGAAGAAAACTTTGAGTCATGTGACCTTATTGTGACCCCTTAAGATACCCTCAAGCCATATAAAATGACATAATGTAGGTTAAGGTTATAATTCTGTATAATTTCAAAATGACAGATTAAGCAGCTCGGACATTTTTGGAGCCAGTAATCACTTATCGTTTCTATCATTACATACAAGCGAAATCGTCTTAATTATACAGATTAAATAAATGTCATACTGCCATCATCCAACGATCAGAGGATTAATGAAGTGTGCTCGGGGCAGTGGCAGTGACGGGGCAGGTGTGGACGGTGCAAGAGGATTAAGTGAAGGTGAGGGTGTCCCAGTGAGGCGTGGAGGGGACATGGGCGAGGCCTCATCAGCAGACACCTGGGCTGAGTCACGCACAGGAGCATTATCAAAGTCACGGCTGAGGCTACCATGTCTCTAAGGGGTGAATGGAACAATAGGGGCCATTAGTAGTAGATAAACGTACCCTGAAGAATCTTTGTCGTGGTGGGGAGTTGTGTCCTTTTTCCGTGGAAACTCAGTGACTAGAATGCTAAAAAGTGAGTGAAACAATGAAAGAAAATCATTGGCCATTACTATTTTAGAAGACTCGCATCCTAAAGAACTTTGTTTTATGTGCGTCATTTCTTCAGACTTTATAAGGTTGATTGTCCTTCGCAGAGAAGAGATATATATACTGATACGAACTGACTCTTTAGTAACTAGTACTGGAAAAGGCTACCACTTCCTCTGGTGTTTTATACCCATAAGAAAAGTTATATTATCCTTGTGTTTTGGCTACTTCTGTGGTTCTTTAAGGGGACTGGCAAATTAGTGGGCTCCATTTTCAGCGTTTTGGTTGCCTTGTCTAGCTTCCCTCTCTTACGTAAAAAAGTAAACAAGAAGAAATTAACAAGAAAAAAGAAAAGAAGAACAACAATAGGACGACAACGACGAAAAACCCGCAAAATAAAAGAGGAGGAAAAAGAAAACCTTGGCAAGAACGTAACAAGTTTCTGTGGGTGTGGTGCGGTGGTGTCAGGACCAGACCACCTGATAAACAAGCGCCTCACGGAGTTCCCTAAAGTTACCTCTCGACCAGATTAGAATTGTAGGGAGTCTTGTAACCCGCAGGAGAGGAAGGAGTGAAGAAAGAAAAGTTGCAAGATCCGATAAAAAGCAATGAGGAAATGGGATGGTATAGGAGCGAGTAGAACTAAATGATTGAAAGGGAATGAAGGGAAATATGAAACGTAGTTGTGAAAATGCTTCGATTGAGAAATACGTTTATATATGTACAAAAAAAGGGGAAAATAAACATGGAGGATCTAATGAAAGAAAAGTAAATGGGACGACGACAAAAAAAGAAGTGTTAAACAGAAAGGAATAAGAAAACAAATATTACTTAGACTTGAAAGAAATGTGATGGAAAATAGAGAAACAAAAAAACAAGTGATGGTCCCAATGAAAAGAACCGAAATTGATTTAAGGAAAAGATGAAAAAGAAAGGTGTTGAAAGGAACGGCCAGGAAAATCATAAGTACCTTGGAAAGAGTTTAAGAGAGGAGACGAGAAAAAGGAAAGGCAATATGTAAGGAAAGAAATAGTTAAACAAGTCGAGATGAAAGAGGAGAGAAAGGAAAATATTTAGTCGTGAGAGAGCGAAGAGATGGAAGGAAAACAAGGACATGATGAAAAGGAACTGGAATATTTAAGAAAGTAAATAATTAAGGAAGTGATGATGAAAGGCAAGAGAAAGGAAAATATTTAGTTCCGAGAAAGACAAAGGAGTGAGGGAAAGAAATAAGATGGACAAGTAAGGCAACAAAGGATAGAAGAGGAAATGGAGTAAAACAAAAACAAAAAAAATTAGTCATGATACCCATGGAAAGAAAAGATGATAAAAAGATAAGAAACGGAATATAATTAAAGGGGAAAGTAAATTACGATCCAAGAGAATAGAAAAAGAAAATATATATTCATAAAGGGAAGAAAAGAAAAACAATGGAAAAGATAATGAAAAAAAGGGAAGGAAGGCATTGAAAAAGTAAGGAAAAAGAAAGGAAAGAAAAAGGAATAAGGAAAGGTGAAAGAATTACAGGAACGAAGCAAAACAGGACATCCTGGAAAATAGACGAAGGAAAAATTCATGGAAAGGTAACGAAAAAAAAACATAAATATATATACGAAAGAACTAAAGAGAAAGGGAGGCGTGGAAAAGAAAAAAAAATCTAAAAGAGTAGGAGAGGGACAGAAATAACGAATAAAAATAATTATTATAGTGAAGGGAATAAAACTGTAATTATGAAAAAAGGGACAAAAAGAAGAAAAGGAAAAGGGAAATAGTACAAAAATAAATGGATTGAATAAGTAATGAAAAAGAAGGGAAACAAAAAAAGTATGGAGAAAGGGAAAGTACAACAGGAACGAAGCAAAATATTCAGGACACGATGGAAAAGGAACGAAAGGAAAAGAAGTAATGAAAATGAAGGAAAAAAAACATAAATAGGTACAGACGAACTAAGGGAAGCATGAGATAGAGAGAAAAATATGATCTAATTTAAAGGTACGAGGAAAGGATAAAAGAAGTAACGAATGGAAAGAATTATTTAAGTGAAGGGAGCAAAACTGTTATTATGAGGAAAGAGACGGAGGGAAGGAAAGACCGTAGGAAGAAGTGATGAAAGAGAAGGATAATTACAAGTGAAGGGGAGGAAAAAAAGTCTGCGAAAGGCAAAAAATAGATGGAACGAGAAGAGAAAAGACTGAAAGATTATGAAACGAAGGAATGATTCTGAATAAAATGAAAAGGGAAAGGAAAATATCCTTAGTAATAGAACCACAAGAAGCTAAGATGAAGATAAAAGATAAAAAGAATAAGGCATGAAAGGGGAAGGAAAGGAAGAAAAAAATGTGACGGAGGTATTAAAGGAGAAGAGAGAGAGAGAGAGAGAGAGAGAGAGAGAGAGAGAGAGAGAGAGAGAGAGAGAGAGAGAGAGAGAGAGAGAGAGAATTCATTGAGTTGCTTAAAAAGGAAGGACGTGGAAGGTAAAGAGAGAAAATTGAAGTAAACGAAAGGGAAACAGGAAGCAGAGTGGAAATTACGAGAGAGTTTGGAAGAAGAGAAAGAAAGAGAGCAAGTAAAGAACTTCACGGGGATGAAGGGAAGAAGTTACTCCAAGGAAAAGGGAAACGCCAAACTGAGAAAATTGAAGTAAAGGAAAAGAACATTGGAAAGCTGCTGAAGATTATGGACGAAGTTTGAAAGACGAAGAAAAGTAAGGATGGGAAGAAAGGAAGAAAGACTTAACATGGGGGAAAAAACTACCCGAAATGAAATGAGACTAAGAATGAAAACAAGAACGATGGATGAAAGAAATTACTATACAAAATTACGTCATTCTTATTATAACTATCATTATCATTTTCGCCATTAGGGGACAGAGATCCTAACCCAACTTTCATCACTTGTATATCAGTTACCAGTTTATTCCAGAGAGAGAAAGAGAGAAAAATGAAAAAAAATAAACAAAATTAATAAATAAACATATAAATAATAATAGTAATGTCAGTATACCTTTTAGGATTCACATCACCTTCAATATTAGAACACGTTTTTACCTCGAGTTGTGAGTATCATCAGACCGTTTTACTGACATTAAGAAAAGTCTAATGAGATAAGGTGTTTAATGACCAGTACTATCTGAATCCCCACATGAGTTCCTGAAGCTATTATGAAATCACCAATAATAAGAAGAATAAATAGGAAAACACGCCCCAGTACTGAAGGAGCTAATAACTGCACAGGTAATGCCTCGCACCTCACCCCTTACTGAGCACCAACACGCTCCACATTCCCCTCCTTGTCCATGAATAGTCAACAGTCACCGAATCCCGCTTGTTACTTGTTAATGAGCAGATGTTAAGGAGTTGTGTAGTGTTGCAAGGTAAGCAGTCCAACACCTGGCTCCGGTCATACGGTGGTGCTGCTCCTGAAAGTGGGTGAACTGCTGTTTTGAAGCGTGTATTTGAAGTTAAGATTATTAAGTTTTTTTTTAGGGTTCCAGGTGATGAACTGGTATTTTAATGGGGTATTTATAGTTGTTAGGGGTTTTATACGTATTTTTTTTCAGGATTCCAAGTGATAAATTGGTATTTTAAAGGTGTAACTGATGTTATTGGGCTTTCTAAGGATGTCTATGATTTCAGGTGGTGAATTGGTGTTTTTAAGAGTGTAGTTGGTGTTATTGGGCTTTTTCAGGTGTTTTCTACGGTATGAGGTGGTGAATTGATGCTTACTTGATGTTTCTGGCGTTTTTAAAGGTGTTTTTTAGGGTTAGAGTTTTAATGGTGTATTTGAAATTAATGAAAAGAAAATCTAACCTAACCTTATCTGACTTGATTGGAAATATGTTAGTAGTAGTGGGCGTCTTAACTCCTCGTAGAAGAAGTTGTTTGCGTTTCTAGTGATAGTTTTCGTGACTGGTGATCGTTGACGAATTATTATACACCATTAACGGGAAAAACTACCCATGAAAACATAAAAGGTAAAAAAAAAAAAAAAAAGTAACCTAATCTTTTACGTCACATTGTCATACAACATACGCAAATGAATGGAACGGACTCAGTAATCATATTGTTAGTGCTGAGACAATGGGGAGCTATTAAAAGAAGATTACACAAGTTTATGGGTGAGGATGATGGGTGGAATTAGATAGATTTGCTCATACAGGGACTGCCACGTGTATGCCTGCAATCTCTTGTAGCTTCCCTCATTCTCTTTATCTTCTTGTGTTATGTTTCTACTCTCATTCCAGTAACACTCTCGCTAACAGCTATTCCTCCTTTCATTAACTCACTCTACACCTGACCAGAAATACAAAAATACACACAAAAAAAAAAACACATAAATGAATAAGGTAAGAAAAATCAGACAGTATTATCGTCACATTTCCTTCATTGTGTAACCCCTCGACACTTTCCGTTAGAGAGAGAGAGAGAGAGAGAGAGAGAGAGAGAGAGAGAGAGAGAGAGAGAGAGAGAGAGAGAGAGAGAGAGAGAGAGAGAGAGAGAGAGATAGAGAGAGAGAGAGAGATAGGGAGAGAGAGAGAGAGAGAGAGAGAGGGGGGGGGGGGGAGGAACAGGTAGTGGGTATTCAAAGTGAGGAAAGGAAAACTAAAGAGTAAATAAAGCTCACACTGCAACACGATAAACACATCCAGCACTCGTATACAAGTAGAGAGAGCGTTCCAGTGCAATAAAGGCCGGATAATAATTAGTAACCACATGACAATATCCAGTAATGAGACCCGTTTGCTCTGAGTCAATTAACATATTACCGTATCATTTTATGCAAATCACCTGTTATACCTGCCCATTGACTGTGCACATTGACTCATTACGCAAGGCTGTTTGGGAAACGCTACATACATAATAAAATAATGCAATAATGCCACGTGTACTATGACCACTGACTCTTGTTGTTCTGTCCCGCCTGTTGTAAAGCCGCTAATAGGTAACAGCGCCCCGGATCACTGATAGCAAGGTAGTGGGATTTGAAACCATTGGTATGGGATGTACAATGCGATTCTCGTTTAGGAAAGGATTATCAC
This sequence comes from Callinectes sapidus, assembly GCA_020233015.1. Lineage (NCBI taxonomy): Eukaryota > Metazoa > Arthropoda > Malacostraca > Decapoda > Portunidae > Callinectes > Callinectes sapidus. Next base: position 18,419,274 of record CM035188.1, on the reverse strand, counting down.
GGAGAGAAACGGTCGTGTTGCTTTTCATTAAGAGAAACGGATGATCAGAGAGAGAGAGAGAGAGAGAGAGAGAGAGAGAGAGAGATGAAAGCAGTGCACATAGTATTTATTCTGAGGTGCATTCCTGTTCCTTCCCCGCAGCTTTGTTTTCAGGGAGGGATGCGCCGCAGATCCGCCTTGAGTCACAGCGGAAGCAGCTTTGCCTGAGACTCTCCATGATCCTCCAATATTCTCTCAGTATGATATTCCGCGAAGCCTCAAGGAAGACATGCGCTGTATACTTGCATCTCGTCTCAGAGTGCAGCGGCAGGTGACACGTGTCCCTTGCGCCAAAACAAGGGAAGAAAATACAAGGACATTCCGTTTGTCTGTCTCCTTTGATCTGTTGTGTTACTCTGGGTACATAACAAGGGTAGAAAAAAAGGGGCGAGGTTGATTTCGAGTTTGTGTTGGGTAGTATTGTGTTTGTTAAGCGTTGTTTTGTTTTCCAATGTACGAACAATAGCAAGGCAAGCATCGTTACTTCCCGGAGGTTTCTTTTCTGTCATCATCGTCTGTGTCCTTCAATGGTACGGCTCTTAACATTCACACCTTCACTAGGATATCATTGAAGCAGTCTTTGCGTCTTCTCACAAGTTAGTGTTTAGCGTTTATAGAGTATTATAATTATTGAATGCAGCGTAGCATCAAATATTCAAAGAAAATACCTTGTTCTTGAGATACATAATGTATAAGTATTGAAATTATTATACACTGCATTGTTTTAATCCATTTACTCCAGCAGAGCGATATTGTCGCACTTTGTGTGAATCTTCTTACGAAGCATTGTATTCAGTGAACCATTTATGATACAAAGAGAACATGACGTCACGATGTGTGTGTGCCTCAACCAATCAGGCTGAAGGCATCTCTATTTCACGGCAATTCACGAGCCGCGAGACTCACAACCCATCACCTGTCACGCATTTCTTTATGATATTCAACGGACTGCGCGAAGATTCAATTATGTATTGTTTTGTTATGAACACTGGAGGATTATCACCCCTCAGTAAACTAATAGCAAAAAGTGTACATGACTTTTTGTAAGAGTTTAGTAAATGATGCCTCAATGAAAATGAGAACTTGATACCTGAGGTAATATGTGCTCTACAGTGAACACTAATATATTCACAACCGCGTATGTTCGGGGACACACACACACACACACACACACACACACACACACACACACACACACACACACACACACACGTAGACCTCTACAAAGCTATACGTAAATAGATTTAAAAGAAGACTAATATTTCTGTTATAAATATAAATTTTCTCTATAGGGTACAGTACGTTATCTTTATTTTGTTTAATTAATTAAAGTGTAGTCGTTGTGAGGCAACCTTATATAAAAAATAATCTGTACTGTGTTAAGCCTTTAATATTTTAGGATTCCAACAACGTCTCACCTTCCATCTCTCTTTTCCTTTTTTAATCTCCATCGTCGTCTTTGTTGACTGTTTCATCACTGGAATCACTTAGGAAAGCTGGTACATGTGTAGTTGAGACACGTGTGATGCCCCCTGACACATTACTCACGCAGCGTAACAGAGTACTCGTCTTTCCCTAACCTTGATATTGGGCACAAAGTCTCGGAGCACAGAATCAATGCACCTGTACGAGGATGCAAGAGTCAGGAGTGTACCCGCTGCCGTTTGTCTTGTTTTCAAAGGGTTTTAGAACATATTTCATTGAGGGCAACAGTCGAGGGGAATCCCTTATAGAATGACGATGAGAGGTGATAAATCAGCGTTCGTGCATCACTTCAGTTCGAGGCGCCGTGACAATGCTTGGCTATTAATCACACGTCAGGCAGCGTCATCCTTGGCCGTCGTTTATCATGTCATTTTCAAAATTAGTTTGTTCCCTCGAAACTGTGGAGTCGAGATTCTTTCAAATAATTATTTTTTGATTGTTAGTAATTTGTGACTTGCGTGCGTCCTCAGTTCAAAGGAAGTCGTTCGCTTTTGACGTGTAAGTAGCTATTATAACCCTCACTCCGGTACTTCACTTGATACTGCTGCTGCGGGTGGTGGAGTGCCCTTACCTCACGTCCAAGCCCACGCTCTATCCACTAAAGCGGATCTTGAAGGGAATTTTATAGAAAGAAGACTGGTTGCATTAACTGACTTAGGAAATCAAGTCAGATACGCGGTTAAACAAAACACATTTTAACTTTTGACTTTTTGAACCATTGTATTCTCAACAACTACCCTTCCTGTTATCATCATTATTATCTTTTTATACTATAATTTTTCATCATCATCATCAGCAGCAGCGGCAGTATTAGAACATGGGAGTGAAAAAGGACAGTTCAGTTACAACACCATTTTTTGACCCTCTTTATTTGTCATCATCACTCATAACTTTATTTAACCTTCTCGTGAAACTCTACCATCGTCGTCCCAAGCTTTTACGACTCCACTCACTTGAAAGGCTCCTCAGTTTTCTCCTTTCCTGTCTGTTATAAACCATGCTAGCAAATTTGTTCCCCTCATTTCTCCGTCTCACTGTCTGCCTGGCTTGCTCCCTTTCATAGTTCCCAGATTGTCATTTTCTTATCTACTAAAATACTGAAATGTGAAATATAACCCAAGGACTGTTAGTAATATATGGGGTAACGAACTAAGAGGAGGTACGTGATGTCATCCCTAAACTGCCTCAACCCTGTCCAATTAACCTAACGCGATACTCACTCTTGGGATAATCCTCTGTAAGGTGTGAAGGCACGTGAACACCACTCTCATGGGAATGACCGCTTGTCACTCTTACCTTAATAGTGTCACGCTTTATTTCCTGGATTTATGTTGTGCTCTAGAGTATGACATATTTTATCTTTGGTTTTATTTCTTTTGTCAGTATTTATTGCTGTTCTTTATCGCAATTCTTGTATAAATGTTATGATCCGACCTGTTGTATAATGTTACGCACTTCTCCGGCCCCTAGTTATAGATACTTAGACAATTTTTTTGTGTTTTACTTAAATAATACTAATAGATAGACAAAACCGATTCGATACGTCTCCCATAAAATAATAATCGCGAACTAAAATACATAGTTTCCTTTCCCAATGATGATCACTACAAAAATTTCCATCGTCAATCAACATGAAAGAATTATTACCATTCACATAGAAATAGATCACTAACTATGAATTTTTGTTACCTTTCGTCAGGTCTGCCCTTTGTCAGCAGGTTCTGTGAGGGAAATGAGGATGAGTCTTGTGTCTTGGAAATCACAACATGTCAAATGAGTCTTGTGTTTTTCTCTTACTCTCCCCCAGTGTCTTGTAATACTCATTCTTATTCGTAAAAAGATACATTGGTGTTATACCTGTTTCTCTGGTTTTCTATTTTTTTTTCTCTCTTTTTTCGTCTCTTGTCTCTTATGAGTTGCTTCTGGTATGTGATTCACTGAATGAGATGGAGGAGAGATTTACAAACATGAATGAATATAAAGGAATGAAAGGCCACGAAAATGCAGGAAAATGACGAGGATAATAATAATAATGATACCAATGATGTTAATAATTCCTGGTTTTAGTATTGTGTTACCTATATGTTTGCTTTCCCCATTAAAATCTATCTTTGGTCTTGTTTCCTTTCCCTATCTATGATTCGTTCAGTTTTATATTTTCTTGGTATTCTATTTTATTTGCCAGGATATATAACCTCTTAGTTTTACTCTCCTCAAATTTGCATGGATACCTTTCTTTCTTTTTTTCGCTTTCCTTTATTTAAGTTTTTTTTTTTTCTCTCTTCCAAATATGTATTGCCTTATTTATCAAAGTTTTCATGTGTATTTTTGTCTTATTTTCTTCATAAACATCTATCTCTCCACTCCTTTACTCCGTTGTCTGATCCCATGTTTTTTTCCTCCTCCTCCTCCTCCTCCTCCTCCTCCTCCTCCTCCTCCTCCTCTTCCTGCTCTTGTTCCTTGCTTTCACATTCCTCCTCCTTCTCCTCCCCCTCCTCCTCTTCACTAATTAGGACCTCCAGCCGCTCATGGGGGCCCTTGCTACCTTGTCTTGTAATTAATGATAAGCCAAAGACCTAATCCTTTTATCCTTGCTACTAGGCCAGCTATCCTATCTTATGTCCCGCCTTGCCTCTTTTCACCATCCCCTCCTTCCTCCTTCTTCATCTCCATCCTCTTGCCTCCTCTTCTCTTTATTCAATTTTTCTTATTCTTTTTATTATGTTTTTTTGTGTGTTTCCTTGCTTTCATGTAGGATTGTTTTACTTTTCTTCCTTTTTCCATTTTTATTATTTTCAGGGTGTTCGTTTTATCATACTTTTGTTTTCTTTTTCTTTGTCTTGCTTGTTTTCTTCATTCTTTTATTCTTCTTACTCTCTTTACTCAGTTTTTTTGTGATTTCTTGCTTTTATGTACGTTTTTTTCATTTTTATTTATTTTTTCCAAGGTGTCCATTTGACTATATTTATTTTTCTTCTTTTTCTTGCTTCTTTTCTTTCTTCAGCTCTTCTTACTCTCTTTATATGGTTTTTGTTTATGCTTCCTTGCTTTCATGTACGCTTTTTTATCTATTTATTCTTTATTTATTTTTTTTTTTTATTTATTTGTTTCCACGGTGTGAATTTTCTTATTCTTTTTTTTTTCTTTTTTTTGATTGGGCTCACAATTTTTTCTACATACTCTTCGTGTTCTCCTTTTTTCCATATACTTTTTTTCTTCTTTAGCAATTATTTTCTATTTTTTCGTTTTTTTTATATCTTTATACATAAGTTCCTATTCATGTTTTTTTTCATATTTTTAGATACTTTTTTTTTTCTCTATTCATTTGTTGTATTCTTAACTCAATTTTTATATTTTGTTTCCTTTACACAACAACCCCATTAGTCTCTCTCTCTCTCTCTCTCTCTCTCTCTCTCTCTCTCTCTCTCTCTCTCTCTCTCTCTCTCTCTCTCTCTCTCTCTCTCTCTCTCTCTCTCTCTCTCTCTCTCTCTCTTTCTCTCGTGTGTGTGTATTCCAAGCATCCCATTTTTTCCTTGTCTTTTAAACCACATTTCTGTCTCTCTTTTATATGGCGTCTTTTGTCCTTTTCCCTTTTCTCCTCATTCTTTTATTTTCTTTGTTATTTCCCCTTTTATATTACAACAACGCGTTTTTATGCATAATTGTCTATGAACTTATTTTTACTTGTTTATTTCCTTCTTCATATTCAGTATCATTTTTTTCATATATTAGTATTCCTTCTGTTTCCCTAATTATCATTTACTCTCTTTTTTTAACTTTCTGCGTATTCTTTCTAGCTTCTTTGTTTTACCACCTTGATTTTTCTTCTCTTTTTTTTCTCTTCTTTTAGCAGTGATACTTTTATTTTTCTCCACTCTACCTCCTTTTCTTCTGTCCTTACTTCTCTTTGTTCTTTACCTGCATACTCCTCCGTAACACTCCAATTATTTATTCTCCCAAACAGTTCTCATCCATCCTTCACAAAATACCCAATAGAAAACAGGAGCTTATGTCTGTACTGTTGTTCTGACGACAGACGAAAGCACTTCAGATTTTAGATGCATTTTATTTTTCCTGCTTTCGTGTATTTATTATCGTGATGTTAAAAAAAACCCAGTTAATCGTTGAATTTTAACTGTGTGTCTGTCAATCTTTGCATTAGTATGATTGCTTTTTTTTTTTTACGGATATTTCAAGTACTATAAAAAATGTGTCATAGATTTGCAGAAAAGGCATAAAAGATTTTGTGATGTTTTGCGTGCATAACGACACAAAAATACTGTTGTGTTTAAATAGACTGTTGGTGACTGTAGGAAAAGTTGTGTGAAAATGAAATAATTAACGACAGTTTGAGAGATGTTGCTTAATTTGAGTAACTATGAACATTCACTCGAAAATTTGGGTTACATGACTACACTGTTGGTTCGAAACCTTGCACCAGCTCGTTTAACTAAGTGAGAACAAGGGCCAGCTGAGGAACAATTATTAAAGTGGTTATTTATGAATTTTGTTATATTTGTAAGTGGTGTGAATATCACTGTGTGTGTGTATGTATGTGTGTGTGTGTGTGTGTGTGTGTGTGTGTGTGTGTGTGTGTGTGTGTGTGTTTGTCATTTCTCTCTTTTTTTGTAAGTTAGATTACTGTGTTAGATTAATAAGTAAGCTCTTATCTTAAAGTATGATATGTTTGTTAGTACATTGAGTTAATATGTTAGATTATCAAATCAAATACTCGGCTTAAATTGACTGGAATTCGTTTACTGTAAATTGCTGCTTGAAATTGAATTATCTTGCTCAACCACTGTGATTTGATTCAATGTAAAGCAGATGCGTACATTTCTTGTTTATTTAAGATGTTTCTCTCTTTCTGTTCAGACTCGGAGGAAGCTGAGGACGGTGGATGACAACTTGGCTGCATGAGTGAGTACAAGACCTTTACATTATGTGAAGTGTGTCTGATTGGGAAAATATGGCATTTATGAACGTACGAAAAGATAATGACTTGTGGTAACGTGTTGTGATAGAGGAATTCTTTTTATTCTTTGTCTAATTCATCAGTATGGCACACTTTCCTTTTCAATCATTATGGTACATTTAACTTTATTTTACATCTTAAGGCACATTTATTTATTTGTTTATTTATCTATTTTTTATTTTTTATTCTACTTATTTGTTTTTATTTCTATTTGTATTTTATTTTTATTTATTTTTTTATTTTTGGTGTGTGTGGTGGGGCGGGCGTCTTTCGCTGTTACTTTTCTTTTTTAGGGGGGGATGGGGGGTTGACATGCCACACGGGCCACTGGTATGTTTTGAAATTTATGGAACGTGTGAAACAAACTGTCAACATAATGGGAAACTTGTTACATACACATATACATGGTTATTTCATATTAACTGTTTACTTGATTTATGATATGAAAGAGTTTATTCTTCTTTTTCATACTTTCCTCTGTTAAAGTGTTTTAGGGCATAGTCAAAAGTAAAACAAAATAAACATAATAATAGAGGGCCTGTCATATCATATACAATTCTTAAGAGTTATGAAAAATAGTCTTTTTTTTTACGCGTTCAGGGGTCTGTTCTTCAGGAAAAAATGAAATTAATAATAAAAATCATTCTTAGTATGACGTCTCTAGAAAATAAGTCAACAATTACAGGACTAAGTTTCAAAGGAATAAAACTGCGAAAATAAAAAGAAAAAAAAGTCATAAGCCTCAGGAAGAAACATTTGCGATCAATGACGAACTCTTCCTTAAAAAGAAAATACTCATATTATTCAAAACTACACCGAGAAAAGCGGAATATTCTACATATATGCGTTATCCATTTTAATCCTTTGTAATTCCTCGTGAGACCAAAAATAACGTATATAATATTTCGGTATTAGCAAGAGGAGGGAAAGAAAGAATACCGTGCAGTCACAGGTAACAATGATGAAATTACAAACGAAACAAACATCCTTGTAATTCTTCTTCTCTTTTTCGAACCAAATTATTTCGAACATTCTCCTCTTTCCTTTCCCTCGTTTCTTTCTCATCAGACTCGCTCATTTTTTTCCCTCCAACCTTCGATCTCTTACTCGCTTCCCTCCCTCCCTCCCTCCCTCCCCCTCCCTCCCTCCCTCCCTCCCCTCCCTCCCCCCCTCCCTCCCTCTCTAAACTTCCATGAAGCCGCACTTTATCCACTTAATGAGGAGTTATGGGGCAAATTAAGACATTCGGACACTCGTGAGGTGAATCTTGTGCGAGAGAGAGAGAGAGAGAGAGAGAGAGAGAGAGAGAGAGAGAGAGAGAGAGAGAGAGAGAGAGAGAGAGAGAGAGAGAGAGAGAGAGAGTATAAAATTTGAGACTCCTTGCAATGAAGCTATCAACAAATTAGTATACTCTTTCAGTTTTCTGTTCTTTTTATTACCAACAAAAGCTCAAAGGACTCTCTCTCTCTCTCTCTCTCTCTCTCTCTCTCTCTCTCTCTCTCTCTCTCTCTCTCTCTCTCTCTCTTTGCAATTCACGCATCAGTGAAAGAAACAAAGGAAGAAGTGAAGGAACTCATTATTTTTCTCTCAGAAACAAAACTAGTTCAATGCACCAAGGAAGATTTTTTTTTTCGTTGTTGTTTCACATTTTAGGAGGTCTACACGTATTGTTAGCTTATTTGTGCTATAAAAAGGTAATAAATTCAATGACAGTTTGGTGTTAACTGGTCTTGTTATAAATGTCATTGTGATCTCATTAAAGAAGATTGGACTCCCTGCCTGCTTCTGTATTTCTATCTCCTTAATACGTGAATTTGTCTTAATTTCAAGTCGTTTATATCTTTCTGTTGGTGAACTCTCTTGGACCTGCTCGAGGAATGACAACTAGTGATTCTTTTATCTTCATTATTTTTGTTGCGTTTGGGCAGATTCTCATTCTCACATAAAAGTTTACAAAATGCTGCCGTCTCAATATGGTAGACGATATGTATAGGTTTCTCTGTAGTAAATGTAAGTATATGTTTAATACTTATTGTAATATACGTTGTTTCTACAGTAGTCTTTAAACCCTTTATGTATTTTAGTTTGCTATCCTTCAATCGAGACAATATTATGATACTACCTAATAGAACTCGATTGTCGTTGAATAGAAATAAGGAATTAAGGGTTTATATGAATAGCGTTAACTTGGAAATAAGAGTAATGTCAACTTTGGCCATGAAAATCGTCTTAGAGTTCAGGTTTTAGTATAGTCTACCATGCCAGGCGCTCTGGATCCATCACCGGGACCGCTCAGGCCTGAACTGCCTCCAGCCACCACCCATCACTTATTTCACACAGTTTTCCATTTAATTTATTTCGCGTTCACTTTATTACTTAGTTCTGAAATATTTCTCCTACGCGGATGACATTCTTTATCTGCTGGTTGAAATATTGCGTACTCGATTTTTTTGTATTTATTTCGTCATGGAGTTTTAATATACAACTTTAATATATGAATGGAATATAATATTTTTAAGTGAACCCAGCACATCAGAAATGTTTAAAACTCCAACATTACAAAGTTTTAAAATGTCACACTAATCATCTTTATCAAAAATCAGATGCATTTTTGTCATGAGTTGATGTGTGTAGCAAGAGTACTACTGACTACGAATCAGCAAGTTCGCTACACAATTCACTTTCTGTGTTGCTGATGAACAGACACAAGGAGAAACCTGCAGAATGTCACAGTGGTTTGCGTGTCCAGAGTTAAGGGATCAAATGTTACAGAATCGACTGCAAATGAATGGAAAATAACTCCAAAAGTCACACACAGTTGTGTCATATTCCCCAAAGTTTACCACACCAAATATATTCAACTGAAGTTTTTTATAGTTACATCAACCACAACACTGATATATAAAGTAAAAAATATCACATACTATTTAACTCCTCCAATACTGAAACGCATTTTTATATCTTTTTGCTTGTCATTTGTCGATTTTATACAGCTTCAGAGACTTACGTGGTGATTAGAATAGTACAGACTCTGGCCATTAATCTCTTGACCTCAATGGACCCTTCCTAAAACCAATAAAACGTCTAATCACCAGAAATCATGATAAAAATGTGCCCGAGTACTGAAGAGGTTAAACACACGAATTGCAACAAGGAGAAATCTCAACCCATTTCAATCCCACATCTGTTTATTCATCTTCAGTTCCAATATTCTCACGTTTATGGACATACTAACCCCAACAATATATAAAGTTCAGAACATCATCTACTTTATAAACACACGACACAATGACAGATTACAATGCGTCTCAATCCCACATCCGTTTCCTGTCCTATTTTTTTCTTCCCCTTACCACGTGCGGGTGTCGAAAGGCCTCCACGTGCCGTAGCCTCCGGGCCGCCCTTCACTGGCTGAGTGGCAGAGTTGTGGGGTGTACCCTAAGAGCACTCTGGAAGCGGTCGAGCACCAGCCCCTGCCCCCTTCTTCTTCCCTTCCTTCCTGCTAGCTACCGACTAACTGTTTTCGTCTGTTTTCTGGCGTCTCTTTTGTTGCCTTTTTTTTGTGTGTGCGTGTGTGTGTGTGTTTCTTCCTCATTTTACCGGGTCATTTATTTTCTCTTTCTCACTTTCTGTCTTATAGTGTAATTCCTATTTATTTATTTTTTCTTCTCTCTTCTAATTTCTGTTTCTTTCCTTTTTCGTGGCCAGTTTTCTTATCCTACTTTTTTTTCCCTTTTTTTTCCTCCCTCTTCTTGAAAAATTTGCGTCGTATATTGCATCGTCGAAAGGTTTGTTATGAGTTCAGGACAGCTATTGTCTTTTCCCTTTCCTCTTTTTTTATACCGTGTGTGTGTGTGTGTGTGTGTGTGTGTGTGTGTGTGTGTGTGTGTGTGTGTGTGTGTGTGTGTGTGTGTGTGTGTGTGTGTGTGTGTACCCGTGGAAGGAAGTGAAGGGAAGACGCAAGGAAGAGAGGACGGCCGGACTAAATCAAGTTAGGTCATGTCGAATTACTGCTGGGAAATCTTATTGGTGATGGCCGCAGAGTTATAAGAAATAGTTTCAGGGAAGATGCTCCAGATGAAGAAAGAGGGATGGGGAGAGAGAGAGAGAGAGAGAGAGAGAGAGAGAGAGAGAGAGAGAGAGAGAGAGA
>CM035188.1:18374554-18378885 GCA_020233015.1 Callinectes sapidus | reverse complement strand
GGGAGGATGAAAAGGAGGAGGAGGAGGAGAAAGAAGAGGAGGAGGAGGAGGAGGAGGAGTGGGGTGAGGAGGAAGAAACATCAACAGGGGTGGTGGGGAGAGAATTGCTCAGTGTGATAAAGGTTACTGCCAAACTCTCTTCTTTAACCATTTCACTGAGATATGAAACTGTTAACACCAGAATTTACGCATGATATAATATTGGCAAGCATTTGTGTATAAATATGACATTGAAAAAAGTAAATGTTGCAATTTCTGGCCGGATTAAACATTGCACATGGCTGTAGAGGAAGTGAAAGTTGTCTCAGGGGGGAAAAATGTACCAAGTAACTGTGAAAGGATTAATGTAACTCTTTTACCTTCCTCCCTCTGTCTCATTATAGCACAGTCATTCCTTTCTCCTCCATTTACTACTTCCTCCTCCGTTTCCTTCCGGGTATCAGTACACGAGACTCTTACCATATCTATCTCCCAGTCTTCCTCTTTCCTTTTACTTTTCCTTCCTCCCATTACCCTTCCTCTTCCTCTTCCTCTTTTCCCTAAGCTCATCCAACTGGGACACTCTTGCCCTCCGTTCAGAGTTGGCACAGGAAGTGAATACTTTTAGCACACACACACACACACACACACACACACACACACACACACACACCTGCATCTTGGGTACACACAGATGGAAAAAAAAAAGGGAAACGATCATTTATATGTAGTGCGCGTAGCCAGCCAAGTGTGTGTGTGTGTTTCCACGAATAGATTTGTTGTGTTTGGTTGTTTGTTTGGTTTCTATACGATTAAGTTTAACATCTGCTGTATTTACACTACATATTCTTGTGTCTTGTCTCTCTCTCTCTCTCTCTCTCTCTCTCTCTCTCTCTCTCTCTCTCTCTCTCTCTCTCTCTCTAACAGCAAGCTTGACTCAATACTGCGGAAATAGGACTTAAAAACCGCTGCACTCTACAGGACTGGAGATGACTGAACGTGTGTGTGTGTGTGTGTGTGTGTGTGTGTGTGTGCGTGCCTTTATCTGCCAGTGATTGATTGATTGATTGATCGATTGATTGAATAAATGAATGAATGAGTGAGTGAGTGAGAGTGAATATTATTAGTCTGTCTACCTACCCTCCAGCCTTTCGGTTTGTCTGCCTACATGCATATATAAGTGTTCTATAGTATGTACTGCACGTATGTATGTATGAGTTTGTGCGTCAGTCTACTTTACAATGTCACCTCTAAAGTGTGTGTGCGTGTGTGTGTGTGTGTGCGTACCCAATTTACCAACCAAGCTTATCTCAACTGCATGCGCGCGCGTGTGTACCCTCCCTGAAGCACGCATGCGCGGGGACACGCGGAGGAGAGGGCGCGGGAGTTAGGAAGGAAGGGAACAGAGGGCAGTGGGGCGGAGGGTGCGAGGGACGGGCCGCAGCACTCCACAAGCCACTCAAGCAGCCTGGCTCGATACGGTGCCTTCCTGCGTCCCCGGTCACCTCTCGGCTTTCGCAACATCCCACAGTCCCACACCCCGGCTGCCTGACTCACCTTTCCTTCACGCCTTGTGCGCACTGGCGGGAAAACATGCAGGCCTTTCCCAACCTAACGACGCCTGACTTTTATCTGACATTGAATGAGAAGGAGGAAAGATATGCAGTTCCTTCTTGACCTAAAGAACCCTGACTTTTAGTACTTTGGGTGAATGAGAGAGAGAAAAGAAACATCTGTCTCATGTTAGCTAACTTAATTTTTTTTTTTTGTAGTATGATAACGGAATGAGGAAGAAAAATGAGGTGTTTCCTAACCTACCGTGATCATTTCTAGTTTAACCTGACGCGGTGAGACAAAGATATGACGGCCTTTCACAACCTAACTTAATCTTGTTTAGTGTAACCTGAGACAGTGGGAGAAATGTGTTGTCTTTTCCCAGTCTGACATTGCTCAAGTTGTTTTTATCTAACAATGATTAGGAATGAGTTAAGAGGGCGATAACAAGTCTTTGGTTACGTAGTATGTATGATTTTACGCCTAGCAACTTAAGACACACTAGAGAAGATGCGGTGTCCTTTCCGACCCCAACGCCAGATTATCTTAAAATGAAGACTAACATTGCCTGCTCTCTCTCTCTCTCTCTCTCTCTCTCTCTCTCTCTCTCTCTCTCTCTCTCTCTCTCTCTCTCTCTCTCTCTCTCTCTCTCTCTCTCTCTCTCTCTCGGTAACTTTCTTTAAGTAACTTTAGGAAGAGGAAAATGCAGTGGGCCTCTTTCCTCCTTTTCCCTTTTTTTTTTTTTTAACCTTTACACAGCCTCCCTGAAAAGTAACACACACACACACACACACACCACACACACACACACACACACACACACACACACACACACACACACACACACACACACACACACACACGGTAATGAAGGAAGACATGTGAGTTTCCCCTGAGCTGGGTCTGCCTGATGAGGAGAAACGCTAAGCCTCTTTCTCCCTTAAGTGGCTGAGGCTCCGTGGCGTGCAGCGCGTGGTGGCAGGAAAGGCTGAAAGGAAAAAAAAAATACATATATGCACCTATATTTAACCCACTTCCATTAAGAAGAGCGCCAGGCCCACCGAATACAAACTGGAAAGCGTAATTACAAAGTTGTGAGAGAGAAATGCATGTCTGTACTGCAGAAAGCCTTTTTTTTTTTTTCTTTGTTTTTATGCGTGTTTGTTTTGAATATCAAGGGACGGAGCGATGAACGGGTGGGGTGGCCTGGAATAGACGAAGAGCTAACAGAAGTGAATGGAAGATGGAGAAGGTAGTCTTAGCGTCGAATTGATTGAAGAAAACGGCTAATTATTTGTGAATAGGTACGGTTTTTAAATGTAAGGATGAACTAGAGAGAGAGAGGTGGTAGTGAAGGTATGAGTTTACCTTAATGACCTGGAATAGACGGACAACTGAGAGAGATATGAGTTGAAAGGGATTAATGTTACTGTTGTAAAAGTACTTTGTATAACAGTGAACTATCCTGTACATTTTCGTAAGTAAGGTACTAGTATCTTTCTCTTTCCTATAGCCTTCTTCCTTTGTTTCTCATTCCTTCTTCTTTTCTTTTGTTTCTCTCATTTCTTCTTCTTTTCTTGTCTTCTTTCTTCTTTTCTCTGTGTCAGGATACCACATAAGTACTATTTGCCGTGTTGTTTATTTGCTTATATATTGAAGTGGCAGGGTAGTGAGTTAGTTACTTCCTCTCTCTGTGAATGAGGTTTAAGAGCATTAAAGAATATAAAAGGACATAAATTTTTCGCTCCCAACACTGAGAAACACAACCAAGATTTACAAACGCTTAGAATATGTTCACAAAGGTTGGAGTGACACGCGTACACTGGCGGAGGTTGTCGTGGCGTGATTTTCTTCATACTGTTGTGGGAAAGAAGTTCAATTTCCTGTTCTCTCCTCTGTGTTCTCCTCTTTTCACCAGACACTTTTACATTCTGGGTCTGTCTTCTCATTACTTCTCTTTCTCTTTCTTTCTTTTCTCTTTCTCTTTCCCTCTTGCTCTCGCTGCTGGTCGTTTATGTGAAATTAAAGTCCAATTTTACAACTTGAAGGGAAAATCATTAAAATTTGCATGTCACTCTCCCACTGGGCTGGTATTTGTCAAAACATATGTAGATTCTTTCGTTATACTGCAAGCCGCGTATTCAAATTAGTCTCAGCGTGTCTCTTTTATCTCCGTCGGTCTGATGCTTAACTCATGCGGAGAGAGAGAGAGAGAGAGAGAGAGAGAGAGAGAGAGAGAGAGAGAGAGAGAGAGAGAGAGAGAGAGAGAGAGAGAGAGAGAGAGATTAACTACTTTTCCATGTTTTCAATTCTTACGGAAGCGGAAGAGATGAAATATGAAATGGTTATCTGGATGTCACAATAAAAGCAACGTCTCTCTTTTGTGACATCAAATTTCCGTCGCCATGTACTCGGAAGCATTCCCGAGAGTTAACCACTAATCTTATTCTCTTCTCTCCTCCTCTCACTTGCAAACTCTGAATATTCGCAACTGTTTCTGCTTTTCGTCTTTCCTGTGACTTCATTTATTTTGTCATGCAACCTTAAGCAGTCAAACGGAGTAATTTTAAAAAGACGAAGAAAAAGACTTCTTTTTATACATAACAATGATACAATTGTTAGAAATAAGTTATAGAAATAATTTGAAGAGTAATATTATGTCCTCTCTTGTTGATTTTATTCACCTCAGAAAGAATATCCTTCTTTGACATTTCATTTTGGAAATTATTTATTTGCGTGTGACTTTTCTATTTAAGAGTCACCTCTTCCATTATTTTTCGCACGATCTGTCAAGTCTT
>CM035188.1:18359554-18369554 GCA_020233015.1 Callinectes sapidus | reverse complement strand
TTGTGGCACATTAAAGATGACCTGACTTTACCGAACCTACTATGCATTACTTATAATCTATTTTAACCTAAGTTTTTATCATTCTATTTTTCTCACTCACTTCAAATTAAACACGACAAACCCATGATAACCTCCATGAATTCTCCCAACCACTACCATCTCGAATCATTGACTGAGTCCAGCTTAACTTCAGCGTATCAGTGCATTGTTTGTCTGGCTGGACGTGAGTTGGAGTACGCCAGACACGTGGAGGACCGTCTCGTTAACTGGCCGCCTTTTGATCCTCAGCCCCGTCAGGAACCCCACCACCACACCGCTCTTGTTTCCCAGCATACTGAGGAATGTATAATTCATATCCTTGGTTCTGTGTTTTAAGGTGTTTGCTGTGTGTGTGTTTATTTCTATGGCTTATTTCGTGTTTTATTATTGTCATTGTTATTATTATTGTTTTTCGTGTTGTCATTTGTTGTTAGTCTGAATGAATTAAATATCTAATCATAAAGAACGAGTAACTAGAGTTGGATTTTCTATTCTCTTCAGTTACATATACCGCCGTCAATTTGATATAATAGTATTCAGAGTAAAGTGAAATTGTTGTGGTTGTGCAGAAATAAAAGCTGTTTTTTAATTTGATGATTTAATTGAATATTTTAAAGTAGCTTGTGGTGTAACAAGTTGTATATTGTTGGTTATCTTGTCTATTTTTCTATCTTTTTTACTATTTATTTGTTATTAAGTTTTCTTTTACATAGTATGCCATATAAAATTTGATTAATCATCTTTCAAGCCAGTTTATGTTATATAAGTAAGTATTCCAGAACAATATACAATACTTTATAGAAGCGAATTATGTGATTTACTATGGCTGAGCGATTCCCACGACGAGTAAATTGTATGCAAATAGTATCAGCAAATAATCCCCATGAAGATATTCCCGTGGTGGTGTGTTCGTGATGCCTCTCAACTCATTTTGTTTTGTATTTGCATATGAAGAGACTGACTTACCTGGTTTGAAAGGAAGTGTGGCGAAAGTGTCTCACCGCTAACAAGGGACTCTCTTTGCTCACAAGGACTACTACCAACGAGCTCGTGGATGAGTCTTGAGTTGTCGTGGCTTTTGTTTTTATTAATGAATGATCCATATTGACTTAAAAAAATATGTAAATGTTACTGAAAGTTTCACTATCGTCCACTAGAATCTGATGAAGCACCGAATCAATAGGAAATATGACCGGGAGTCCTTTCTTTGTCTATCTATCTGTCTGTCTGTCTGTCTCCCTCTTATCTTCACAGCAATGAGGTTGATTCTCGAATAAAATGCAACACTATTCAACGCGAGAAAAGTCTGAGGTAAAAATATTCATTCATCCCATAGTAATACCTGGAGATCTTTTCTATTTAGAGGTGGATCTTCTACACACAGCGGCAGAGAGTCTCCGCGTGAGTGGGCGCTAGATGGAGCGGCAGTAATGCAGGGCCACTGATGCAGAATGTCAGGGCTTGGCTGGCAGGGAGCTCTTGGATGTCTTATGTCATCCTCTTCTTCTTTATTAGCATCATCATCATCATCATCATCATCATTATCATCTTTATTACCATAATCATCATCGGAAGACAAAGATATTTCTAGTCATTTGCTTGACACGTTGTTTGAACAGAGAGGCATCATGACATCTCCCGTAATGAAATAGCAGATTCTTTCTTACCTCCTACACATTCAGTATATACAGAGAAGCAATTATATATTTGTACCTGTGAATGCTTACAACATTTCAGACATGTGTTACTGGCATCATAGTCTCTTGCAGTTTTTAGGAGGCAGAAACAGACAAAACTGATATTCTGTATATGACCATAGCAGAGAGAGAGAGAGAGAGAGAGAGAGAGAGAGGAGGGGGGGAGGGGGGAAGTAAAATAAGTTTAGCTTAAGTTTCCAAGTAAGTAATGTAAATGTAAATGTTGCTGAACCCAAATAGTTAGTAGTACCCATAGAATAGGTAGCACCCGACAGTACGCCTTTCTTTGGGTACATAATTTTTATCTGTACTAACTCATGTTTAGGAGAGAGAGAGAGAGAGAGAGAGAGAGAGAGAGAGAGAGAGAGAGAGAGAGAGAGAGAGAGAGAGAGAGAGGAAGGGGGGGAATAGATGAATGTAGACCTATCTCGAAAGGTTTCCTGCAAGCGAGCGTGGACACCAGCAGCGGCGGACCCACTGAATGATTCCCAGTCGGAAAAATTCATTTGTTCCATTACCGGAGTTGACGCGCGTTGGTGCGGATGACAGCCACCACTGGACACATATGTACATTGCTCCCACAACGAGTGATGCACCGCCAACCCGCCCATTACACCACCTGCCAATATGTCGTGTGAGGCGAGCGATAACAGACATGCTCTTGTTTCACTTTCAACCCTTTACTTCTACGTCTCCTCATGTATATTATAGTGGTGGCGAGTTTAAGGTACTACTTTGAGACGTATCACTATTCAATGGAGTAAGTCAAACCTTTCAGCGTGTCATTATATTATTGGTGGATCAGATCACCGAAGGTTTCTCAGATGGTGTAAAAGAAGGGTTAGGTTGCAATTATCCAGCAGCCAAGAGTCAAATCAAAGGACAGAGTAGAGCAGATTTCTTCTTCATTTTATTTTGGGTCGTGCTGAGTGACTGATGAGCAGACCACTTACAGGCGTATCATCCCGCTAATGATCTGTAAAGTGCTCCTCATAAGTGCTTCACGATACACCTGATTCACCTTGATATTGACGTTCATTTGACCTGTATAAAAAGACTAAGATACGATGCTGATGTCATTAACTCCTTCAATGCTACACGATTTCCCATAATCGTCCACAGTTTTATAGACGCTTTTCCTCCCTCTTCTTTTCCACAGTGTCCATGGTAACTTCTCTTCCTCTTTTCTTTCTTTTATCTCGTTGTCCTTTGAGTGTATGCAGGATGACGTGTTGTGAGAGAGTGTACATTCGATGATATAACGTTTTTTCAAACCATCTTTTTGTTCTATATTTGTTTAGAGGATCGATTATCAGTTATCAGTTATCAGTTCCGTCCATGTCTCCTAACCAAAGCAGCTGCAGGAATAATATTACTCACAACGGTGTTATTACTGGAGATCTTGTGATAGTCGGTAAATGTTTAATTACCCGTGCTGATCCATATGTTATTTACATTTCTCGGTTCAGTGGCATTAGCATCTGTATTTTAATCATTTGTGTCTAATTACATGTTATTTGTGTTTCCATAGCGAAATTTTATGATAGGAAATCTTACAGACCATCATACACCGTCTGTCTTATACACCGTCTCCTTATAAAAAGGAGACAGATTAATGCTTACAAGACATCATTATATTTCCACGCTGCTCTACACACCGCTTTCACTTCAACCATTAACCCCATCACTACTGGAACAAATTTTTACCAAGAGTTCTGAGAAGGATTAGACGATTTCATCTACATTAGCAAGGGTCTATGGAGGTCAGAAGATTAATTGCCAGAGTCTGTACTATTTAATCCACACATGAGTTTCTGAATCTGTACAAAATCGCAAAATGATAAACAAAATGAATATAGAAACCCGTCCCAGTGCTTAAGGGTTAACGCACACACTAATGACAACATAATTCTCAAGAAAAGAAAGATCGTAGTGAGTTCAACCATAATAGTACACTTTTTTTTATATATAAGAGGGGAAAGCTGGCTAAGGGCAATATCAAGAGTAAAAATGATAATGAAATAAAAAAAAGTATACCTAGCTATCAATCACTTTGCAGATTCGAAAATGATAGCCAAAATAAAGCAATAAATGTCTTGATATCTTCCTCTTGAATGAAGTCGAGTCCTAAGAAAATGGAAATTCAGAAGCGGGAATGCACAAGGTAAGTAAGGTAAGGTTAACTTTGGACTAACCTAACCTAACCTAACCTAACCTAACCTATAAGTTCCTGACTATAGGTGGTTAATCCTCTCGTAATATGAAGGGAAAATTACCCATAGAATTACAATCCAAGACATTCATATTTCTTCCCGTCGCATTTTTTTTTTTTTTTTTTTTTTAATGTAAAAGGAGAAAAACAACCATGGACAACAAAAACCGTGAAAAAAGGCCCACTGAGGAGCCAGTTCCCAAACAAACAACTAGAATGTAACTCCTAGGATAGTACAGGAGTCACATTGATTTTTTTTTCCACAATTCTAACTTTTGATTGAAGAATGTATATATGTGTAGCAAACTGCATGTAGTTTTGCCTCGTAGTAACTCCACACTTTAATTGAAGTTGGATGACAAGACGAAGGCGGGCCACTACTTGTCCAATTGTGGGGTGCTAGACATGGTAATCCACGCCGGAAGTGACCAACACCCATGCATTATTCATCTGCGGGGATAAGGATGCTAATGAGGGTTAGGCCGCCGTGCTGGAGACGAGGGCATTGCTATTCACCTTAGCGTCTCATGGACACTTAATGACCCTTGGCCCCATACCCCCTGTCCGCGCCTGTGTGTGTGTGTGTGTTCTCGTTTTTTTTTTTTTTTTTTTTATTTTTTTTTATTATTTTTTTTTTTTTTTGCTAGCTTGTAAAAAACACAAGTACATAATTATATGCCCGCATCTTCCTTCCTTTCCTCGTGGTGGGTCTCTCCTTCTCCTTCTCCTCCTCCTCCTCTTCCTTCTCCTCCTCCTCTTCCTTCTCCTCCTCACTCACTGATGTTTATGACGTTTTCTTTACTTTTTGCCATTCTTTTTCCCCCACGAGCGAGCCACTAAATTCAACTCGATAAAGGATAATCACTTCACATTTAATCTGCACCGAACTAATGTCCACCACTCGTTCGGTAATAGCAAAGTTTTACACGAGCAATGCAATATATCACAGTCTTGCCCCACCTCTGATTTACGAGGAGACGATGAGGAAGCAGTTAGAGGAGGAGGAGGAGGAGGAGGAGGAGGAGGGAGAAGGAGAAGGAAGACCAGGGTAGTGGGGGGGGGGGAAGGTGACGCAAGCACAAGGCAGTAAAGAAAGAAAGAAAATACAGACCGCCTTCCTTCGTGTCTTGACTTTGCAATCCACTTGAAGGCAATTGCATGAGAGAAGAGTGAATTATGGGGGTCTCACTCTACTCCTTATCTCACTCTTGGCGTGAACGATGTGCGGGAGTGATGGACGTGGGTCAACGCGTCTCTGAAAGCGTGTAATTTATTGCTTGCTGACTGGCAGGGAAGGCGTGTGCGTGCAGGAAGCCTTGACAGCGGGTAATGGTTAAATAGAATGATGAAGGGCCCCGCGTCGCCTCCCGTGTGTTATTCCGCCACTGCAACAAAGATATCGGAGGGTCTTTTGTCACCTGCTTCAGTGGACTGAGGTTAAAAAATATCTTGTGGAATTTTAGTTATGAGTTTATGTGCGTGTATGATTTTTTTTTAAGTTAACACACACACACACACAGAGAGAGAGAGAGAGAGAGAGAGAGAGAGAGAGAGAGAGAGAGAGAGAGAGAGAGAGAGAGAGAGAGAGAGAGAGAGAGAGAGAGAGAGAGAGAGAAGAAAAAAAACTTCAGGCAGAAAAGCGGAGGATAAATTTTCATTCTTCCAAGGCAATGAAGGGGAATTTTGGTATTGTGAGTCATTTTTCAGTCTCGTAGCTCCAAGACAATGAAGGAACGAAAACATGACGCAAGCGACTGCCGCGGGACACATGTGGTCAGCGTGTGAGTGTGTCTTTCAAGGAGCGTTCACCTTCTTTGTTCCTTTTTTGTGTCGTTACTCATGGGAGGTGATAGCATGAAGCATTATAATACTCTTAATGGTCGTCATGGTGGTTGTGGTGATACTTGTTCTTATTCTTGTTTAAGTGGCAGTAAATACATGTAGTTAAGTGGTAGCAGCAGCGGCAGTAGTAACAAAAAAAAACTATTCGTAGTTTTAGTATTGGTAATTATATTTGTTGTAGTAGTAGTAGTAGTAGTAGTAGTAGTAGTAGTAGTAGTAGTAGTAGTAGTAGTAGTAGTAGTAGTGGTGGTGGTGGTGATGAAAGTGATAGTAATTTCTAAAGCAATTCTGTCTCACTTAAACACACGAGAACTTCATAAACTGGTAAACATCTCTTGCGTAATGGTGACTTTGCATTGGAGGCACGTGGAGGCTTAACACTGAGTAAAGATGATTGCTGGTGATGGATACGTGCCTCGAGGGAGAACTGTGGAACATTGCTGTGTACACGTCCTTCAACATGGCTTCTTCTTAACTTACTTAGGTTTTATAGATGGCTGAGTTAAGAGAGCCAGAAAAGTGTTTGCAATGAATGAGCAACGACGCTACCACAGTTTGAATGCTTCCTGGTAAATGTCAGTGAAAGGAGAGGAAGAATAGGTTGAAGGAGGTGTAGGCGGAAAGATGGTTCTGTACACGGGTATAATATCACTTAAGCGCAGAGGATGAATTAGATTTCTGGGAAGGAAGCCAGAAGAGACTCTCCTACTATTATTGCTGAGGAAAGTGAACCCATTTAGTAAAGAGAAAGAAAAGGAAATGTTTCGACTCTTTTACCAAGTTATTAAACATACCGAATTATAAAGGCGAGTTTTAACGGTATAAAAAACAAAACGGTTGGGAAAAAAGTAAAAATAATGATTAAAAAAAAGCTGTAGAGTACGTTTTCCTGTCTCACTTAAATGTGTTTCCTTTCCGGTTTCCTCGGTATGTGAGGGAGCCTGTTAATGATGTGAATGAGATTCCATCCCCATCCCGAGGAACAAAATGTCTCACTACAGGGATTCTCTCGCGCTATATTTGTGTTTCATTATTAGAACTAACAGTCTTCATTCTCGCTTACGTCTACCCGGGGGCGAGAAAAGCCGCTGGGACACGACCTGCTGGAGGGAAACCCGCTCACTGGATACAGGTGCCTACATTTGGATGGTGCGTGTACCAGCAGACTCTTGAATGTTATTTGGTCGACAAAGAAATCTTTACTTTAATTAATATCTAAATCTGTTATATTTCTGGTTGATGGGTACTTGTGTTTATTAAATGAAATATTTCATTTTTACTATCCATACAAGTGACGTTTCTCTAGCATTCTTTCCCCGCTTGTCTGATTCTGCCAAGATTGAAGATGTCTAGATAGGAAATTAAAAAGTTAAGATGTGTAGGGACGAAATTGTCTAACACTAATACCCTGCTTAGAAAAAATGAACCTTAATATAGGAGTTTTTTTTCAAATATATATACACTTATATTTATTTATGTTCAGAAAAAAATGAACGTATGACGAACATTATTCACCAAACCCATCATCTTCCATAGAAAAGCAAACTATAATCTTTCCTTATTTTTTCCCAGTAATATACATTTATGTTGAATTTCTGTATGTCCAGAAGAAAGGAAAGAGTAGACAACGTTATTCATCATTCCCATCATCTACCATGGGAAAGCAAACGATGCATTTCCTCATTTATAAACTTAATTTAGATCATTTTTTTCCCGGAACGAAGGAAGGCGCAGTATATGAAGATTAAGACGTGTAGGGACAAAACAGTCTATCACTTCAACCCTCCATACAAAGATAAACAGTGGCCTTTCTTCCTCTGTTGACGGTCAGTAAACACCACAATTTGCGCTGTATTTAGAAAAGCGGCGCTCAAAAGTGACGCACAAAAGAGTTTATTGTTGCACCCAGAGGAGAAATGTATGTTTTCCTCCCCCTTTCTATTGTCTCCCTTTTCCCTAACAGCGTCTCCTTCCCATTCTTCACTCGTTTACACAAGTCGTAAGGCCACGGAGGAGTTACTCATGTACTTATGATTCAACCGCTGGCAAGAATGTGGAGAAGACAAGGCTATATCCTCGGGTCAGGTGTAGTTCAGGAAGCTTTGCCCCTATATTACCGCTTTCCTGATGTTTCTATTTTACTCTGCTCCTTTCAACAAGTTATTCCGCTGACTTTATCTCTTTTTTTTCCACATTTCATATACTATTTCCTTTTTCTCTTCTATCTTTTCAGTTTCAAAAAAAAATAATTGTCCTATAATAGTTCCTTCTATGTATAGTCTCCTGATGCTGTTTTTATCTTACTCTGCTCCTTTCAATAAGATCTTTCGCTGAACTCGTCTTTTTTTCACATTTTATATACCATTTCGTTCTTCTCATATCTTTTCATGATAAAAAAAAACACTTTTCTTATGATATTTCCTTCCATGTATGGCCTCTGTAGAATTATTCCCTGATTCCCTCTTCCCTGACATTCTGAACACCATCATCAAGTGGGACCCGCCGTGGTATAGTGGATCCACGCGCTCTTTGTGGACCGATGATTCTTTAAGCGCATGGGTTCGAATCCTGGCCACGGTCTGTAGGGCTTCCACTCTGGGTAACGGCTCTTAAACGGGTGGGCTTTCCGGTACGAGTCTTCTTTGCCTCATAAATTTCCGTAAAAAGACCACCTAGTATTAAAAAAAGAGTGAGTGGAGGATAAGAGGGTTGCTATATAGACGAGCATGTAGAGGCAGTGATTCTTTTTCTCTGGTTTGTGTGCATAGGATACGTTAACTGGACTGAACTATTGGTTTTTGGGGTTATATTACATTCTTTCCCCGCTCCTCCTTTTCACTCGTGGTTGATACTCTGTTAGGCTTAGAACTGAAATTTCTCTGTTTTTTTTTTCCCTCAGTTATTCTTAAGATTTAGAATTGGGTAGCAGAAGTGGTGCTTGTCCAGTCTTTTTAAAAATTTTTTTAAAGTTCTTCATTATTCAGGTATTTCTATTCTTGTGTAACGCTTCATTTAAACATTTATTTATTTATTTATTTTCGTTTCTTCGTAGGAGTTAATATAAGATAACAAAAATGGCGTCTGTCTAGCTGTTTTTTCTCTTTTTTTCTCTGCATTTCTTCGTTGTCTACTTCAATTATTATCTTAGAAGTGAGTGTAAAATAGCAAAACTTATTCTCCTCTTTCTTCTTTATTTGTGCTTTTCATTAGTTTATCACTTCAATTTCCATTTGTGGTGGTCGTCTAGTTGTTCCTTTTTTTTTCTCCTTCTTCTTCTTTTATCTGTACTTTTCATTAACTCAGTACTCTGGTTTTATTTTATTCTTTTCCTTCGTTGTTTCCTAAAAGTTAGTATGATGTTACAAAAGTAGTGTCTGTTTATCTTTTTTTTTTATCTGTGGTTTTCATTAATTCAGTACTTCAGTTTTCATTCTTTTACTTTATTTTCTTTTTCTTTCGTTTTTTTTTTTTTTTAAGTTGAAATAAGATCGCAAGAGAGGTGTCTTCATAGTTGTTCCCGCTATTTTTCGTCTTTTTATCTGTGCTCTTCATTATTTTTTTCTATCATTATCCAGTTTCTTTGTTGCGAAAGTCTTCAAAGGGTCACGTGCAGTTTTGCCAGCGTTGACCTTTGACCTATAGGAAACACAGTTACTGGCTTTTTTTTTCCCCAACTGCATTTTTAAACATTTTTTTCGAACCTGCACATGGATCAACTTTAACTATTTTTCTACCAACATTCAATTCTTTTTTTCCTTTTTTTTATTGACTTACTTTTTCTCACTTCAATTTCAGTTAGCTGTGCCATTTTTTTCTCCCATAGACGTTTATATTAGCTGTGTACATTGTCTTTTCTTTTCTTCTACCACTATAATTACCTCTGCTTCTTTTTCCTTTGTTTTCCTTTTTTTTTTTTATTATTTTGTATTTGTTTTCCATTAACAGTTAGATAACATGTGTACTTTTTTGTTATTCATGGAAGCTTTGATCTTTTTTCCTCCTGCTCTTGTTCCTCTTCCTCACCGTTTTACCCCCTTTAGTTCAGGAATTCTAATATTTTCATGCTAGAATGACCCTAAACTCATTCCTAAAAAATATATATAAACGACGTAAAACAGCGTATTTTTTTTCTACTTTCTCATTTCCTCTTTTCCTTTTTTTCTCCTCCTACTACTCGTTCTCTTATTTTCTCGTCTTCCTTCTCATTTTC
>CM035188.1:18346949-18358930 GCA_020233015.1 Callinectes sapidus | reverse complement strand
CCTGTCCCTACTTCCGGTTTAAAATTACACCTTTACGTAATGACCGTATTAACCGTGCTGTAATCCCGTGCATGTGACGTAACCCATGTCCTTTCCGTTACTTCCAGAGAGAGAGAGAGAGAGAGAGAGAGAGAGAGAGAGAGAGAGAGAGAGAGAGTAGTGGACATTAGTAAACAATATTATGCATACATTAGGAACAGTGAAAGTCATAGTGTAGACTTATTAACTAAAAATACAAAGGAAGGAAAGGAAAACGAAAGGAAGGAAGGATTAAAGGATGGATAAGTGAATAGAAAGGTAAATGAGTGAAGAAATAGATAGATAGGAAGACATAATGAAAAGATAAATGGGTAAGTAGCAAGAAAGTAAGATGGAAGACAGAGTAGAGGAGAAAGGACAGAAGAGGAAAAAGAAAAAATAGTGATAGTGACTAAGAACAAAAGAAAATAAGAATATAATGAAACGAAATAAAAGTAAACAGGCAAGACTTAGGAGTGTGTCAGGAGAAATGATACGAGTTAGCGAGTGTCTTGTCCGTCTATTATCTATATCTTGGGCGTGCAATGAGCCCCGTGACAGCACCTTACTCAAGCCAGACCAGGCAGAGAGAGAGAGAGAGAGAGAGAGAGAGAGAGAGAGAGAGAGAGAGAGAGAGAGAGAGAGAGAGAGAGAGGGAGAGAGAGAGACCCAGCCTTGCTCTACTGTGTTTGAATATCTTTACTCAGTGAATACCTGACTTAATAGGAAGGAAAGGTACGATTAGGTGGGTGTTCATCCGTATTTTCGTTTTACACAGTGGGCCGATGGTTCGAATCCCGGCCACGGTCTGAGGGTAGATAGGGCTTCCACTCTGGGTAACGGTTCCCAAACGGGTGGGTCTTCAGATACGAGTTCTTCAATAGTTGGTCTTCTTTAGTCAATAAATTCTCGTAATATGAAAAAAGATGCTGTGAGTGGAGGATATCAGTGTTTTCTATAAAGTTTGTGTTGTTGTTGTTGTTGTTGTTGTTGTTGTTGAAAGCACAAAACAGGGCTGGTTCAATATTGTTTTCTAAATTATTGATTGTTTCGTTAAGCCCTTCAGTACCATGACACGTTTTCATGTTTATTATGTTTAGTATTTGGTGATATTATAAAGCTTCAGAAATTCATGTGGAGATTTAAAGGGCACAGACTATAGCCATTAATGTTTTGACCATCATAGACTTTCTTTAATGTCAATAAAATCATGTAATCATACACAAAATTCGTAGTAAAAGAAGTGCCCCATTAATGAAAGAAGTGAAGATACCCTTTTCTTCTCCTAATACTGCTTTTTTTTGCTAAATAACCTCTAGAATCGTGAAATTACATCGTAGCTACTCTGAAATACTTCTGAGAATACCACCCTTATCTTGACACTGAATATTGACTTCTTTAAAATATACAAATTCAGTTCATTTCCCAGTCACTCTTAATATTTCACTAGATTCCCAGAGGCGATGGAGAGCAAGGCTAGAGCGAGGAGCTGCATTAAGAGAGAAGGTGAATTAGCAAGCTGGCGTTCAGAACATCTTGAATATATTCCTTTCCTCTCAGGTTCCCTCCTAATGATATCTCAAGTACGCCATTACATTATAACTTTTTTTTTCCTTTTAAACTTGAAGGAGACAAGGAGTTCTTCACAGAGACTGGGATGAGATGTTTTTTCCTGCATTTTTTTCATTCTTCAGCATTTTAACATCCTCCTGACCAGCCTCGTTTTATTATTATTGTGTGTTCTTTCTTTTCTTTTCTTTCTTAAGGCTGGCGTTGTATTTAGCGGTGATCATGGCAGCATACTTCTCTTGTTTATCGGGACAGGGTTGGAAGAGGCGTCAGGCAGGAAAAAAAGTGCAGCGCCGCTCGTGTCATTCTCTTTTATCTAGTGGACATTTCTGACTCCTTTCTTTACAGAGTGTCAGGAAAAGAACGAATGTGACTGCCCATATCTTATACGCTCTCTCTCTCTCTCTCTCTCTCTCTCTCTCTCTCTCTCTCTCTCTCTCTCTCTCTCTCTCTCTCTCTCTCTCTCTCTCTCTCTCTCTCTCTCTCTCTCTGCGGGTGGGGCAACACTGTCTCATTTCATCACACATTATCGAAATATCACTTCGTATTTTGAAATTGTAAAGACATCGTTATTTAATTATTCCTTTGACTATTCGAGGGACTCAACCTGTGAATTACCATGACGATAAAGAAATAGTATCTGTTCTCATTTAATGGTGATACGAGCAGAGATCGCATGTTCGTAATTGAGATAACGCGTGTATGATCAAAGCAATGCAATATTCTCACTATCAATGGATTTTCGAGTATTCGTTATTGGTTAGGTGAATTATACGGAATTTAGGATGAATACTCGTGTAACTCATGTCTCTTGGCCTGAAGCATAACTCTTTACAAATTGTAGTTAGGGATTGTTTTATGAACACGCCATCTTTCCCTCATTGGTTGGTTGTGATGATGGTGGTGAAATTATATACTATATACAGAGCTATACAGAGATTTAGAATGGATACTCGTGTAACTTATCTCTTGCCCTGAAGCATAACTCTTTTTACAAATGGTAGTCAGGTATTATTTCTATGATCACGCTATCTTTCCCTCATTGGCTGGCTGTGGTGAAGATGGTGAAATTATATATTATATGCAAAATTATACAGAAATTTAGGATGGATATTCGTCTAACTCATGTCTCTTGTCCTGAAGCATAATTCATTTAGCAAACAGTAGTCAGGGATTGTTTTTATGATCACGCCATATATCCCTCATTGGTTGGCTGTGGTGATGGTGGTGATGGTGGTGGAGGTGAATCAAAGGAGGGAATGTTAAAGTTAGAGCCAATAAAATAGTGTGTCGCCATACGTCTTCCTCTCACTTGGTGGTATTTTCCGAGGTGTCACGGTGTTACTACTTGATGGGGCTTGTGTTCAGGCCAAGTGATGCTCGCGATGAAACATTTACTGGCATTGACTGGTGGTGGTACATTTTACGGTGATCCTTTTGCACATTTTCGTTTCATTGGCATTGTGGCGCCGTTGGAAGATAGACTTAAAACTTGTGGGGTGGTACATTTTAGGGTTTATCCTTTTGTACATTTTCGTTCTATTGACATTGAGGTGCCGTCGGAAGATAAACTTAGAATATTGAAAAGATTAGAATTTCTATAGTTCATTATTGAATCAAAGGGTTATTGTGTAAATGTGTCTCATTGTTGGTTGTTAAGTTTATCAGTATTTTTTCTTTTCTATAGCTACATTTCTTGTTTGTGATCATAAATATTTCAAGAGCGCAGATTTGAGACATTTTCTTCTTTACTGTTTTCTTAACCTGCTCAGTTCTAGAACGCATTTCCATTCGGCTTATTATTTGTCGATCTTAAACAACTTCAGAAACTCGTGGGAACTAGAATAGTGTAGACTTTAGCGATTAATATCCTGACCTCCATAGACCATTCCTATTGTCAATAAAATCGTTTAATCATACCCAAGTCTCGTGGTAAAGATGTGTCCCAGTACTGAAGGGGTTAAGGGATTGGCACCTTTAGTAGACGTATTTTTCCTCAGTTGTCTTGTCTTCGGCCAGAACATAATAAAGACAAAACTTTTTATAACACTATTAACAATATAGCAACACAGTGAGATAAAACTACGATAAAGAATACACCTGTTTAAAAACGTTTCATTCATCTTTGACCAAGGGAAAGGTCACCAACTGCAACCCCGTGCAACCTTTCCAACTCGCAGCAGAGCGACCCGCAGGTGCCTCAGGTGACATGACACGTTGTATAATTAAGTAGCACTCCCAACCAAATGATCAACTTTTCTCTTTCTCTCTTTATTTAATTCAAATCACAGCTCTGTTCTCTCTTTTTTTTTTTCGTAGCGTGTCTGTAATGGAGGTTGGTCTTCCTATCTTACTGCTGCATGCGTCCTTCACTCACCAGTCTGCTGCGCGCCGCTCCACTCTCGCTTCTGCTTTTTAATGCAAGACTTTCCCACTACATCTTTCTCCCTCAAAGTTTCACCAAAGCCTTTCGAGATTTGATTCATTAATGTACTTTATGTTTGGATTTTTTTTCTTCCTTTTTTAGCAAGTAATTACTGTTTAACTCTTAATGCCCTTTATATTTTATCAAGTAAGGAAGATTTTTTTTTTTTTTTTTTTCAAAATTAGGTTCTTGACAAGCTCTCTTTCCTTCTGGCAATTCTGTAAGCCTCTTATTGTCTGGAATTAATGATTTCATGCAGTGAGGCAGATTGGGCCCAACGTCAACCACCCAACGCAGTGTTCTCGTTAAAATAAATTGAATTAGATCTCTCGGCTTTAGTTTAGTCTCGTGTTTACAAAGTCCGCTGTATTTTCCCAGCTTGTCTTCATCTATTCTGTCCCTCGTCTTCTGAACACCACACCGTACGCCATAATGAAAAGAAACGCTAAAAATAATGGTACAGGGCTCATTTTCTTTTTCTTTTTTTAGTCTAGTGGTTTGTACTCGGCTCATCTCCCCGTTCCATGAGAAACTCGGAACATTTTCTAACACAAATCGTCACTCTTGTATGTATTAATCTAAAGAGTGTATAGTCCGTATTCAGAAACGCTTTGCTCTCTCACCACGAATGTTTTCCAAGGCCACACAGATGATGACTGGGGTTTTCAAGAGTATTTTCCCAGTAAATAAAGTAGCGATTTTGTCACTGCTGCAAAACTGTAAAACACCTTAAAAAAAATCGTGTAAAATTTGGGACATAAGAAACACAAGAAAATGAGGGAAGCTACAAGAGGCCTACTCGTGGCAGTCCCTGTGTGAGCACCGCTGCCTAATTCCACTATCATCCTCATCCATAAACTTGTGTAATCTTCTTTTAAAACTCCCCATTGTCCGAGCACTAACAATTTAAATAACGCCTTTTGATATAGAGAGGGTGAAGCACAAAACTGTTTGAGAATACGAGCCTATAGTTTTTCTTCAGAAGGTTTTTTTTTTCTTTTCTCCCCATGCACCTCATAACGAGCTTAATCAATGCCTTTGGGAGAGTTCGGATACAAGCAGGCTAACGACTCTGAAAACCTTCCTTTCCGTGGTCATTATCGTGGGCCATAACGGGTTTACCGTGATGAAGCTATACACGGATCTTGCAAATTTCGCTAATTCTGTTAAGGAAAAATATTGCATTATCAGCGTGTTCTGAAATCTATGCAGTGTTTCTCCATAACACACACACACACACACACACACACACACACACACACACACACACACACACACACACACACACACACACACACACACAACACACAGACACACACACACACACACACACACACACACACACACACACACACACACACACACACACACACACACATTCTCTCTCTCTCTCTCTCTCTCTCTCTCTCTCTCTCTCTCTCTCTCTCTCTCTCTCTCTCTCTCTCTCTCTCTCTCTCTCTCTCTCTCTCTCTTGTGCAAAAGATATTTGACTACTGGAACGCATTAGAAGAGGAAGGAATCCCATCTCCTCTTCAGTATTTCTGTGCAAACGGCTGAGCAGCGAATAGATTATTTACAAAGCACATGCAAAAGTAACATGGAGTAAGGGGTGCGGCAAGAGATTGCGTATCACTGAAACTATTTAACTCGTGTCCTGGAAGTATTTAGGAGAACTCAGCTGGGAAATTAAGGAAAGAAATATGAAAGGAAACTGTTCAGGGCCATCTTAGATATCCACATGGTGTCAACTTAATCTCGAAAAGCGAAGAGTTATAGGAAATTTCCACTGACCCGAATTTACTTTTAACTCCTTCAGTGCTGGAATACATTTTTGCCACGAGTTTAGGGTGTGAATAGACGACTTTATTGACATAGGAAGGGTCTATGAAGGTCAAAAGATTAAGGGCCAGAGTCTGTACTATTTCGATCGCCATCTGAGTTTCTGAATCCGTATGAAATCGGCAAATAATAAGCAGAACGAATATGAAAATGCGTTCCGGTGCTGAAGATTTTAAAGGCCATGTACCCTCAGCTCTTTTGTTGCCCTTCACCAGAGCTCTACTAACATTAAAAAGTAAGTGCATGGTTTCTTACAGTAGCCGTTACATCATGATTTAGAGCGAAAAAAATATAATAGTCTTATCAATACTTATGATAGATTACAAAGTGAGTTTCATAAAGGAGGGAATCCAAAAACAAAAAAATTACAGCAAAAGTTAGATAAAGTATCTGAATTCCAGAAAATATTATGCCTTATATAGAACAAGAGACAACATGTAACCTTTGCAAAAATTAGACAAAAAGTGACAGAAATTATATTGAAATTTTATAGACAGAAGCTGGTTAGAACTGACACTAAAACATCAGGAAATGTTTAGTTTATGCTCTTGTAATAACTAATTATTGTGATATGGTAGTGTGTGTGTGTGTGTGTGAGAGAGAGAGAGAGAGAGAGAGAGGGAGAGAGGGAGGGGGCAAGCGAGGTGGAGAATAATCAAAACAAACGTGTAACATGAATTCGTTTATTAACTTAGCGAAACCTTACACGACTGCGGAAAGAAAAGTCATGGAAAAGTTTTACCCCACACGTGCGTAGTTTAGCATTTCACTATTAACATGGAGAACAAACATTAACCTGATTTGGGTGACTCGATTTATGTTTCAGAGTGGAGGGAGAGAGTCCGCGAATAATACCAGAAGTCCGACCTCATGAAAGATTTACAGCGTTCACGGCGAAGGATATTCAGCCACTCCTACCTCAGTTCCTGGAATATGTTGACAACCAGGGCTTATCATATTGACTCTGTCCGGCACTTAGTCTGTACGCCTTGCTTGTTAAAGACATCAAAACCCTGCAACTCCAAAGGCTACTGGAGACTTGGTATAGAACGTAATGCATCTTTGGTAGGAGTTCAGCCATGAGCAAACAACCTCAGTGCCTGTTCAGTATCCGTGACTTGATGTGGGTTCGCTGGCTCATTTTACGCGTGTTTCCTGCTATAAGTACGCCGTGAGCACCACTGAAGGGTACATGAAGGTGATGAATATTTCAGATACGGAAAATTCAGTCGTGTTGGGCTTTGGTGGAGAAAAATGAATAAATAAATAGTTGGTTCTGTACTTGCCTGTGGGTGTCAGTTTGTCCACTTCATTATAACATTAAACCAAATTATATCTTCGTGTTTTCAAGGACATAGAATGAATAGTAAGTATAAAGAAATCCTATCTGTAAAAGCTGCCAACTCAACCCAAATTCCTCAAGTACATTATTAGTCAGAAGAAAAAATAATTAAAAAATCTATTCGTGCTTTTCAATAAACGTAAAACTAAAAAAAAACTTAGAAAAAATTATATCCAGAAATATTGAAACATAAATGTAACTTGCGGATTATCTATATGTGTCACAAAACTCAGTACAAAAAAAAATGTATCTCTCTATAAAGTAAAAGATAATGCACATACTATATCTAATTACTGATAGTGCGCGTATGGAAGAGAACTATTTTGTAAGAGGGAAATAATTTAATGAAATCACCTTTGCATCCCCAATAACTGCGTACTCTCATCTCCTGGCCTGGTGTCGTGACGGGACAGATGTGGCGTGCACGGAGAGACAGATGAGGCTGCCAGTGACTCTGAACATAGCGACAGTCTGTCCCACCGAGATTTACTGCGACCTTATCCGTGTGTGTGTGTGTGTGTGTGTGTGTGTTTACAGTCTACTATTCTCACAATACCTGTAGGATTATTAGTGAAATTCCAGGTGTTACTAGTTTTTTTGGTGGTAAGATTCCTAATGTTAAATTGACTTGTGTTCGTTGATGTAGAATATGCATTTGTGGTATTGTAGTTGTGGTGTATATAGTTTTCAGATGAATTAACGGATAAGATTGTAGTGTGTGTGTGTGTGTGTGTGTGTGTGTGTGTGTGTGTGTGTGTGTGTGTGTGTGTGTGTGTGTGTGTGTGTGTGTGCGTGTGTGTGTGTGTTCGTTGATGTAGAATATGCATTTGTGGTATTGTAGTTGTGATGTATATAGTTTTCAGATGAATTAACGGATAAGATTGTACTGTGTGTGTGTGTGTGTG
Organism: Callinectes sapidus; assembly: GCA_020233015.1. Classification (NCBI taxonomy): domain Eukaryota; kingdom Metazoa; phylum Arthropoda; class Malacostraca; order Decapoda; family Portunidae; genus Callinectes; species Callinectes sapidus. The sequence goes on along the minus strand of CM035188.1, from coordinate 18,350,832 downwards.
TGTGTGTGTGTGTGTGTGTGTGTGTGTGTGTGTGTTTAATGCATGAGTCGCTAGTTTATTATTTTCTATTTACTTTTCATATTTACCTCCTCTCTTACCTGCTATCATATGCCTTCTCCAATCCAGCCCTTCCCCAGTTCCTACCCTTTGCTGGAGAACGCAGTATTTCCCGATAAGCCAGGGACTGTACTGGTGGAGGAGGGAGGCTCACACAGAGAGATTAATCATTTAATTCTTCAAGCAACCTCTGAATGGGTGATTAATCATGATTCCCACCAGTGATTGATTAATGAGAGACGCGAGGGACACGTCTAGTACTTCACCTAATGTTTAATGATCACCGCCGCCATCACCACGACACGCAAAAACAACCTAACCTGCCACGCACTCTTATAATGGTGTAGACTTGCAGCAAAATTTTACTTGTGGGATTTGAAGCTTTTTTCAGTAAACAACAGCATCAAAGTGTTAAATGTGGTGGAGGAGACTGGAGAAAATGACTACTTGAGGAGGAGAAAGATGAGGATGGCGATGAGTAAAAGGCGGAGGTGGTAGTAGAAAGTTGTAAATTTTGAAGACAGTGTATTTAATAGGATAAGAAAGATTTACTCCGGAGGGAATTGAGGTGAAAGTGAAGGGTGGCTGTGGCGTATCATTCGGACAGTGTGCATAAAAATAAATTGTTTTTTTTTATCATTATTCGAGTTTGTAGTTCTCAATGCGATGCCCGATGTTTGTTGTGTCTTAATTTTTGGTGAAGGGACGCAAGCGTGAAATTTTACTCAAATAAGTGAAAAATAAAAACCGATGCAACGTAAATAGATTTATGTTAAAAGTACAATATATGAGTGTATCCATTTATCTCTATTTATTTATCTATCTATCCATCTTTGTCTATCTGATGTAAAAAAACATAATATATGAGTCTTTCTCTCCTTATATAATATGCGAGTCTCTATCTATTTATCTCTATTTATCTATGTATCTATCTATCTATCTTTCTATTTATCTTTGACGTAAAAAAATCTAAAATATATAAATCTTTCTTTCCCTATCTATCTATTTATCTCTATCTATCTATTTGTGTATCTATCTCTTTCCCCTTCCATTTATTTCCATCTGTCTGCATTGCTGTAGCCAAGGTGTCGGACTGGCGTGAGTGGCTTGCGTGGGATGCCGCGGTTGGCTGCTTTTCCTAAATCGAGGGATATCAAACCGTGTAAAGAAGCTTGTGAGCATCCAGTCAAGTGCTTCAGAGGAGATTGAAGCGAGTTGTATTGACGCGAAGTGTGTATTGGTGTCGTTGGATGGGCGCTTGTGTGTGTGTGTGTGTGTGTGTGTGTGTGTGTGTGTGTGTGTGTGTGTGTGTGTGTGTAAGTAAGTAAGTAAGTAAGTAAGTAAGTAAGTAAGTATGTAAGTAAATAAGCAAATAAGTAAGTGAATTTATTGTTATGAAAACATGAATACAAAATATCATATGTACAAGAAATTATAGCTAAATGTGTGTGTGTGTGTGTGTGAGTGAGTGCATGTGTGAATGCGTGTGTATCTATATATGTGTATGTCCTCTTTCCTTGCAACTCAACAAACTATCAATCGTGAATCAGCGTGCATTACTATTCGTGAAATTTCAACATCATATAACAAAAAGATGAGGAAAGCACCACTCCTGAACTTCTGTAAGAGACACCACAAGGCCTCCGGGAACTGTTGTGGTGCTGAGTGCGGGTGACAGCCTCCCTCCCGCACCTGCCACATCAGCCCAGCGTCAGGAGGCCCCATCGAGCGGCAATCACTGTCTGGCAACATGACAAGCCCCACCGTCAATATCCACCACGCATCAGATTACCTTTCGCGCTTCGTTTTTGATCACGTGAAATAAAAAATCTTATATTTTCTTTGTTAACCCTTCAGTAATGGGACGAATTTTTGCGAGTATTGGATGTGGTTACACGATTTTATTAACATTAGGGAGGGTCTATGGAGATCGGAAGGTTAATGGCCAGAGTCTGTGATATTCTAATCCCGCATGAGTTTCTGAAGCTGTAAAAAGTTGAAAAATGATAAGGAGAATAAGTATGGAAATGCGTTCGAGTATTGAAGAGATTAATAATACGAAGATGTTGTTGCCTTCATACTTCAAAAGAGCAAGCAGAAGACAACATACTTTTCTTAGAGGTGACTATATTGCATGATCAAGATTTCCATATCAGAGGTGAAAGAAAAAATAATAATGAAGTTTTTCTTAACATCCAAATTTTTCTTATAACAAATATAACATTACAGACACATACGCCACATATTGATAACTGATTTAAGCAAAAAATATATAAAAAAAAGTTAAAAGTAATACAAAGAAATATTGTCTTTTTTGCTACAAGGACAACAATATTATTCACTTGCATCTATCTGCCTGTCTGTCTGTCTGTATGTTAACGTCGGTCTAGAAGATATCTCAAGTAAAAATAATGAGCAAAAGGATAAGTAACCATATATCATACTTTGAAGCAGGTCCAAGTGATTATGCCGATTCACGAATTTTTGTACACCCTCATATATTCCGAGAGGCATTACCTTCCATAGCTGTATCTATCGTAGCAGTGGAGGACGAGGGTATGGTGGGAGTATCCTCTTTGTACCCTTAGTATAATTTTCGTTTCCAAGTGGAAGTCAAATTTGCTAAATATGAAAGAAAAACCGTTGTGTTATTCAAGACAAACATTTTTTTCTGTAAGAGGCCAAGGTAATAGAAAAAAAAAACATTAATTTACCAGCCTCCTTACAGGTCCGAAAGAGTTAGATAAAGGGTGTGAATAAATGTCTCGAAACCTTCCTCTTAAACTCAAGTCATAGAAAGTTGGAAATACATTAGTAGGTAGGAAGTTCCATCTTTTTCTTTATAATTCGATATCAAATATATTATTAAACACTCTTTTTGCTCATTATACCTAGTTTTTTAAAGGTCACAAACGACTAGTCAGGTTTTCATGTTCTTTTATGTACATTCCTTCATAAACAATCACTAAAATCTTTATAAAACACCTTTGAAAACTCCAATAATTTCCATTTAATAACAATGCTTTCTACACTTTTGAATACTCCCCCCAAGTTGTATGAAACATTTCAATTACCATAGTATTTCTCTGCCTTGGCATAAATATCTCGAATTCTTCCCCCTATGAAAATTTTCTCTCAAGTTCAGCATCCCTAAGTCACCGTACAAACTTCCTCCTCTCCTCGTTAGATATATTTATTTTCCTTCGCACTTCCCTGCCTTTATGGAGGACTGTGATGGAAACTATAATTTTAAGCTTTGAAATTTTGACGCTGTTGATGGTAAGGGAGGAAGAGAGAGAGAGAGAGAGAGAGAGAGAGAGAGAGAGAGAGAGAGAGAGAGAGAGAGAGAGAGAGAGAGAGAGAGAGAGAGAGATAGTAGAGGAGAGATCCTTAACTAAAACAACACCAACAACTACTATTTCTACTACTACTTCTACTACTATTACTACTACTACTAATAATAATAATGATAATAATAATAATAATAATAATAATAATAATAATAATAATAATAATAATAATAATAATAATAATAATAATAATAATAATACTGCTACCACTACTACCACTACCACCACCACCACCACCACCACCACTACTACTACTACTACTACTACTACTACTACTACTACTACTACTACTACTACTACTACTACTACTACTACAACCACCATCACTATCACTGCTGCTGTTGCCACTAAAACTGCTTCTTCTACAAATATTGACAGCAATATCAAAAGCCAGCGTATATTTGCAGATTTAGATGGATAAAAGATACGTCATCTAAAATCGATACAAACGAGAGAGAGAGAGAGAGAGAGAGAGA
>CM035188.1:18314300-18326545 GCA_020233015.1 Callinectes sapidus | reverse complement strand
GTCATTATCTTAAGCGGCTTTCATCGTCAGGCTCGCCATTCTGTCCGCCCATCTGTCCGTTCCTTGTCACGTATTGCATGACGAGTCGGTCTCCACTGCCTCGCCTTCACACGTCAAAGTGGAAAAAAGTGCCGTGTTTGCTTCATAATATGTGCAGTGTGTTTTCAGTATGTTTGGGTTTTTTCTTAGTATTTTTAAAGCTTGTTTGGAACCATTGTTTTGTATATTTTGTTGTTCCTTTTTCTAACTGGTGTCTATCTTTTGTTCCTTAATAACACGCTGTTGTATATCTGACTGGCTTAACGGATCTAAAAAGTTAGCGTTGTTATTTGCTCCTAATTTCATTTCGTCGTTACTCTTAAAGTTTTATTTTGTTTTAGTTTTTTCGATACGTTTTTCTTAATTAATTATTCATTTATTCGTTTCAGCTATTTATCATTTTGTAGTATCTGTTTGAACAAAAACATCAGCTGTACACAAGTGATAATAGCATATTTTATATTCAGTCAGCATGACGGCTGCCATTTATTGTAATGACATGGTGTCCCTTCGTGCTGGCTGTCCTTGCTCCCTGTCAGTCACCTGCCGCAGCGCTCCAGACCAACCCTCGTCTTTGTTGGATTGTCGATTGACTAGCACACAAGTACGAACAATATAGCTTTGTTTACTTCTCCAACATCTCTTGTTCGCTTGTTTAGTGATGGAACAGCATACGCAGATGGAGGTCCCATACTTCCTCTACCCGAAAGACAAAAGATACAATTAACGCTTATCAAACAGACAAGATGAAGTCGTTCTTGTTCTATTTCAGAGGCTTCATTAGAGAACCTCACATTTCCAAGCAGAATGAAAGATCTTTGCAATAGATATATAGTTATCAGATTGTTAGTGTCAAATCTATAATGAAATCTTAAAAGAAGGCTAGTTATACTTATGAATAGAGATGAGAGGTGAATAAAGGTGTGTTTATTTTACTCATGACTGCCTCGTGAAAACATTCTGCGTTCTTGCAGCTTCTCAGGTTCTGTTGATGATGTTTGTGAGTGGGGGTGAGTGAATTGTGCAGAGTTCATTCATGTTGTGGCAATAGTGACACTGATGACGTGCCAGCGCTGCCCTCAGTGTATTGCACAGAAGCGGCGTGTCATGTAACTTCCAGGGAAGTGGAGCAGCTTCCCTCCCGCAGTTATCAAATTGAAAATAAAATGTTACAAATCCTGCATCACAGAAACAAAGCAATAACAAACTTGTATAACATTGTCCATGGTTTCCTCATTTACATAGTCATTAAGTTTTTATCACTGCATCAATTTATTCAGTGGTCCTCAAACAAAAATTGGACTTGATTAGTCCTGTCGCCAAACATGTCCCTTTGTTGGTTAGTGTAAAGCACGGCGGAGAAAAGCTACACTCTGTCTTTTCACAAATGTTCCTTCCTCTGCACTACTCATAACAGCAGCAGCAGCAACACGAACAACAGCAGCTACACGAGCAGCAGCAGCAGCAACAACAACACGGACAACAGCAGCGTGTGAATATGTTCGTGCTCTGAAACAAACTTATGAACTAACCCAGAAATTAGTTTTGAAATATAAAGTTTGAACTAATAAATGTTATGAAAATTATTGATAAAAAACAAAGCAATGAATCCTTATAAGAATTTTTTTTTAAGCTATGAGGAAACCTTTGATTCAAATGAATGAGAAATTTTAAAGTTAAACAGAGAAATTAGGAAAAGAATATTAAAAGAAATTCATATTTTAAATATAAACGACATAGCAATGAGAACACGACAAAAATAGCATTGGGAAGGAAGAGAAGAAGGAGATACTTCTTCATATGAAGTATTTACAGCATATCTTGGAAGTGTTTTCAGAGAAGTGGACTAATAACCCAATGCAATTACCATAAACATACCTGGAGGGTGCTTAAACTCACCTAAGACTTACATATTACTGTACATTAGGTAGGGAAGCAAGACTGAAGTGGTTTGGTGGTGTGTAGAAGAGTGTGTGGGGACGAGGATGATGTACATGAACTAATCAAGAAGGAGGAAAAGAGAAAGATTCAAAAGTAAGCTTTGCTGGTGCATTATTTAACCCTTTCTGTACCAGGACTTGTTTCTATATTTATTCTGTTTATTATTTGACGATTTTATACAGCTTCAGAAATTCATGTGGGCGTTACAATGGTGCAGACTCTGGCCATTAATCTTTCGTCCATAGACCTTCCTAATGTTAATAAAAGCATCTGATTAAACCCGAAACTCGCAGTAAAAATGTGTCCCAGTACTGAAGGCGTTAAAGAAGACATACAGGTGATAAGTTCAGTTAATACAAAGACTTCTGTGTGTTGTCAGAACTTGTCGGAATCAATACTCAACTACAATAATAGCATAACATTTTTTTTACCTTATTTAGGGAACATAACCCGATTGCACGAAACAAAATAAGAGTAAACACACTTGAATATATGAATTACTTAGTCACTTGTCTTTTGAAATCACACTCAAAACGTGCAGCAAGTTATTTGAGAAGGCTTGAGGGTAAAACATGGCATTCACAGAGTTAATCCAAGCGTTCTGGTGGGTTGAGAGTTGGAGGGGAAGGGATGACGGAGAAAAGAAGACAGACGGGTGGCCAGTACTGCACCGCGCGGCCGGGCTGTGAAGGGACAAGGGAAATGAAACTGTGAAGCTTTGAGAGTGAAAAGGGGCGAGGCACTTAGGTCCGTGTTCAGAAACGCTTTGTTCTCTCACCACGACCATTTTCCAACGCCATAAAGATGATTACCTGGGTTTCCAATAGTGTTTCTCCAGTTATTCATGTAGAAATTACGTTATTCTGCCTCTAGAACCTTAAAAATACCTTAAAAAACTCGTGTAAATTTGAATAAAGCCTTTTGAAATAGTGGAGGTGAAGCACAGATGGGTTTGAAAATACGAGCCTTAATATTTCAGGGTATGAGGGAGTTAGAATGTAATGATCAGGAGTGAGGTTGCGAGTAGCTGAAGGTGTGACAGTGTGAGGGTGTCAGAGTGTGAAGGGAAGTGTTACTCGTTTATCACGCCGCGCTACACTGACATGATAAATGGGCGAGAAATGTCTTTTGTTTGGGTATGATATTTCACACGTAGTACACTCTCTCTCTCTCTCTCTCTCTCTCTCTCTCTCTCTCTCTCTCTCTCTCTCTCTCTCTCTCTCTCTCTCTCATCAATAAGTCAATAAATCCCTCTGCGTCACGTTCCCATTACACTTAGCCACATCAAGAGGGAAGGCTAAATATGCACCGCTTGCAGTTGGGAGAGGGAGAAAGAAGAAGCCCTTCGTAATTCTAATGGTGTGAGGCAAACGATGATTGGCTAGTTATGAAACGGTTCCAATGGTTTATTCACTGAAGGTGCTGAAGATGGCGTGTCTTCAGGGTCAAGGGAACTGTAGGGTATCACCACCACAAGGCATCTACAGTCGAGTGTGAAGATGGTAAGGAAATCCTGGGCTGAGTCAGGGACACACTCAGCCCACGTTTTCCTTACCATCTTCACGGTCATTTGTCTTACTACTACACAGCCTCTACAGTCCTATGCTCCTATTCTAAATCGCTTTGTTCTTTCCATAAGGCTGATTACTGGGATTATTTTTGGAATCCACTGAAGATGAGTTAATTTGTAGGTTAAAACGTCTGTCTATGAATAAATCTGATGTTTATCACCTCCCTAATTGTGTTGTTCATCCTGCGTCATAATACTGAAAGGGTTAACAGCCAGAGGATCATCAACACACACTGAAAGACACGAGGGTGGAAGGCAGGAGTGTCCGTGTGTGCAGCGACGCCAACTGTGCTTCCAACTCATTGAGCAGAGAAATATCCTCTTGTCTCTGCGTGTGTTGCTGCGTAAAGAGACAGACTTGACACGAGATGAGCAAGTTGATAGAAGCTGATGTTTCCGTTTTGGCAAAGCAGAACATTGTTTTTCTGAGTGAAGAGCGACATTCCGTACCCAAGAGCCTGATTCTCTGGTTGTATTTATTTCCTAGATTGTTTATATGTTGTTCAGTGGTGGTTCATTATCTGTATAATTTCAAATGTCCCATTGTTTATAGAAATTTATACATAATGGATGGTTTCTTTTCTTATTTAAATGTGTCATTCATTTTTTTTTTCTTAGAGGAATAATGCAGTGTTCAGCAATTCAATATATAAATGCCTACAGGTTTTTAGATATTCAAAATTCATAAAAAATTACGCTCATAACTGATGAATCTGAAATATCCCACGTATGGAGCGTAACAGGAGACCGACATGGCCACCAGAGTTTGTTACATGAAAGCCAATCACTGCTCTCTGAGGTCAGGCAATTTTTACCATATATTCTGAAATGGTTTGGTCGTTCGTAAGGAGTATCTTCAGAAGGTAAAAAAATACTTGCTTGATTATTACAGATATTTTTTTGCATGATGAGGACTTAGTTAAACTATCACTGAAACTGGAACATGTCTTGTTTTGGAAAATAACAACAACCTTCTAAAAAAAAATACTCCAGGTAAGACACTGATATTTTGGGAGCAGTCACGGCGTCATGCAATAGGTTATTTCGAGGAGCAAAAAAGCGCACAGTTTGTTTCGTCTACGGAGTTGCATCGTCTAACTATGCACTGCGCCTTTCTTCTACAGAACACTAACACAAAGAGCTGTGTTTCGGTATCCCAACATGATACATGACCTCCTTTCATTCATAATGTAAACTGGATCAAATACGTGACAATCATAGCGCAGTTCTTGGAAGGTGTACTGATAAAACAATATTTTCGTATAATGTTTTCCTATAAAGATGTTTTGCATTATTTCACCTCATCTTGTTAAGAGGGCTTTTTTTTCAATTCCACCACAATGAACGGAAATCGACAAATTGGATTATTTTCTATCCTCTACTGGTGAAGCGAAAAATTTGTCCAAGATATCGTGTTATTCTTTTCTAGTGTTTTAGAATTTTCTTCCACCTTCAAGGATGAAATTTCTCATGTAACAACCTTATAATAATGTTTAAAAGTGGAGAAAACAATGGAAGGTGTTTTACAGGAGAAATAAACTCATTGTACATAGATTTCAATATTGATATCCTCATGGCACTTTTGAAACACTCTTCTGTGTAAATGCAACCAGTGAAGAACCTCCCATCTCGCGGTCAGGCCTCACATGATTTTTCTTGCTTCCTCCGTGATCTGTCCAACTTACTAATGCAGGAGCTGGCCTCTGTCTCCACTCTGTCATCCACATCACTGACAAACTCTGGAAACCTTCATCTCATTTCTTTTCTCTCTCTTTTACCACGAACTGTTCAGGAAAAAATAATATGTCATAACATTTCTGATTTTTCTTTTCATTCTTTTTGGAAGCAGCAATAAACCGAGCTTTTTTATTTCCATTTCTCCATTTTCTTATCCTTGACCGGCCTCCATGCGTAAAAAAATCATCCCTCAGTCACTCAAGGGAACGACTCGACGAGCTTTATGTTGATTCTTTTTCATGATCTTCCTTCCTCCTTATAGCTTTTCGCTTCAGCTGGATTTGAAAGGCACGTTCTGATCTACATATATTTTTCCCCCATTTGTTTTAGCATTGTGGCATCTTATATGATAATGTATTACACATCTTTTTACTGTTTTTTCCCTTTGTGTGTGTGTGTGTGTGTGTGTGTGTGTGTGTGTGTGTGTGTGTGTGTGTGTGTGTGTGTGTGTGTGGAATCCATTGTTTTATGTTTTGTCATTAGTGTCACATAATTCACCTGAAGAGTCTGTGCCAGAGTGTCGCTGTTGGGGAGCCTACATCACGACGTGCACCTGGCACCACCTCTTCCCTGTTTTATTTGCAATTCGCTCACCTGTTCTGTGCGTCAGTTTGTATCTCAGGAGGAAATCTTTGTCTGACAACACCCTTTCCTGTATTTTTTTCTTCCTTTCTTCCTCCTTTTGTTGTTTTAGGAATTTATTTCTTTGTTAACATGCATTGACCTTTGGTGGCGCTTGTGTTTGGCCGTGTTGTGCAGTTCACTTGGTGTGATGACCTCGGCTTGGGCACATCTTATCATAACATTAAAGGCGGTGCTTATTTCAGTGGCTGCTTGATAGCGATGTAGTTTGAAGCTTCCCTCTTCAGTGGCTCACCATGATAAGGATTTCCGTGGATCCATCTTGGCAGGTTTTGATGAAATGGTGGATTTGCTTGCAAGGTGTTCAAGTGGTGCAGCATTTATCACGTGGTCACTTGAATGTACATTTGATAAACTGAGGTATTGTTACAGTGAACGTATTACATTTTATCACAATATATTTCTTATTTCAATGCATTAATAGTTTCTCACATTGATTCGAGTGTTGTATATGAAATCAATCATTCCTTTATCTTTTGTAGACTATCAAATGAACAAAAAGTGAAGTGCAAGCCATAATTGGTGTTATCATAGGTAGCATTCACCGAACCACTTACAACCAGACTGACAAACACTGCAGTGCCTCTGTGCAGTGGATCATTCTACATGTGAGTCAATTTTGGTTTGTTTACTCTTTCTTGATGCAGTTGGAGGTCATGGATATGCAGGTGGCAAGGTGACTGGTGGAAAAACACGAATTCAAACATCCCAGACTGATCTTTACTTTGAGATTCACGTATAGTAATGAATGTAGTTCACGTATCTATTAAGTTCATGAGGTTGTGTGACATTTTATCAGTAAGTAATCAGGAAAAACAAAAAAAAACGGAAACTTCAACGGTGTATCGTTCTCGACCGACAAAGGATCCACTGACCTGTAAGTTATCGCTCCTTTCCAGAAAGATTCAATCCTTGATATTTTAAACTTGCTAACCAAACTATCAAATAACTGGCACTATAGAACATAATTGCTGATGTTCACTGATATAAAGGACGTGTGGGTAGCAATCCATCGTGTTTCTGTTGTAAATGGAGAAAACTGCTCACCAAATCTGGCTTGAGCGATGTATAGGGAATGATGTGGCAATTATTTGTATATCTAATATTGCCACACAGGTGAGTGACCTCCGCACAGCAACCAGATAAACGACCCTATGCTACGAGTACACGTGCGGACATACAAAAGCTTTATGCAATCATACTGTGAAGACTAAGCAAAAACATGACTTTGGAAGGGACGTGATATCAACAGGTGTAGCTAAACTGTGCATGCTTCGGAATCAATGATGAACTGATGGATAGATTGGCCAATGAAGGAATATGTTGTTAGACTTATGAACGAATAAATTGAAAGACAAATAGATGATGGAAGAATTGGCTAAGTGTAATATCAATCAACAACATTACTACCATCATAACATTTTTTTTTAGTTTTCATTTGCATATTTTTCATATTACTACTACTACTACTGCTACTACTACTACTACTACTACTACTACTACTACTACTACTACTACTACTACTACTACTACTACTACCACCACCACTCTATATTTTTTGTACTATCGACCTTACTCTCCCCTGCCTTGCACATTTCCCGGCTCTCTCTAGTTTCGTCTCGTGGGAAATTTTGCTCCCAAGAACCAACCCATGCACTCGTTGACATCATGTTTATGTAATTCTGTCCCTTGCGCTGATGACCTCATTGAAAGTCTCTGTATGCATGCGTGTGTGTCAGAAGCTTGCTGGGGTGGGAGGAGGAGGAGGAGGAGGAGGAGAGGAGAGGAGTGTGTGTGTGTGTGTGTGTGTGTGTGTGTGTAAGGAGGGAAGGTAGTCAGGGTTGCGTCTCACGTTTTCAGCTCAAAATGTTCAATCTGTATATTTGCGGTTTATTTATTTTCATCATACAAGTAGGATTTATATTACAGTTGAACTCCTACTTTTGCTACTTATCTATTAACATGTATAACACTACTACTACTACTACTACTACTACTACTACTACTACTACTACTACTACTACTACTACTACTACTACTACTACTACTACTACAAATAGTAATAGTAATAATAATAATAATAATAATAATAATAACAATAATAATAATAATAATAATAATAATAATAATAATAATAATAATAACAATAAAACCACCATTATACCTACAACAACCATCATAAGAACCGCACACTACCCCTAACCAGTAACCACTAACCTAAACCAACCACCACCATACCTAGAACAAGCAGCAATAGAGCGCCACACTGCCCTACATATCACCACACACACACACACACACGATAGCTCACCCAATGACCCCGTGATGGATACAAACGCCAGGACATATGTAAATGACTGACACTCAACTCGCCTCACCTCACCCACCCACCCCGGACTGCCTGCGATAGAGACAGATGGAGAAATAGACCTCTACTCTCAGGTACACTCGGTAATTTGTCACCTCGCCAAGAAGGAAAAGTAGTTGTAGATCGCTAACAGAGACTAAAGCTAATACTCTCAAACTCTTCTGTGCTTTACCTCTTGAATCGAGAAAAAAAATACCGTAGAAGACTCGTGTGTGATTAAATAAATTCTTTTAAAATAGTGGAGGTGGAGTAATAAGGTTTCCACATCATTAACTTGTGAAATATTCTATAAAACCCTGCTCAACATCTCTGTGGCCTTGGATAGTCGTGGTGAGACAGCAAAGCGTTTCTGAATACCAACCTTAACTGCTTCAGTACAGGGAAGCATTTTCATATTTTTTGGCCATTAATCCTCTGACCTTCACAGATCTTTCCTAATGTCAATAAAATCTTCTAATCACATTCAAAACTCATGATTAAAATGTGTCCCAGTACTGAATGAGTTAATACTTGCATACGTATACTCGGGTAGGAGTGTTGGCCTTGTTTGTGTCTGTCTGACCATAATGTAACGCAAATATAGTGAGTTAAAAGTTCATAATTATGATGTAATGTTATGTGATATGTTTGATTTGTTATAAGTGATTGAAACGCAGATATTTTTGTTCATTTGCTCTCTTTGTTGGTGGAGGGAGGAGAATTAAAACTTTTCTGTTCTGCCAAAGTAGTTCACAGGTGTTCTGTTTACTCATCATATATATATATATATATATATATATATATATATATATATATATATATATATATATATATATATATATATTATACAAAGTTTAAAAATTCCTTATAGTTTTAGTTTTACAACACACAGAGACATTTTTCTGAGAATTAACACCTTTCTGTACTGCCAAAATAGTCCACAAGTGTCCTTTTTTCATGCATTTTTATACCAAGTTAAACTATTTCCCAACATTACCATATGAACAGCGCAGCGGGGACCCAAACAAGTCCAGCTGTTCTGAGTCTTGTAAAAGGAAAATGACATTCACGAGTATACAGACCAGAAGTACATTTTCTTTTAAGCACCTTATTTAATTATGCTGGACAGACAAGAGAGACCAAGGAAGAAGCCACTGTAATTGCTTTTAAACGTGTCCTCTTGTGACTATTAAATGAGAGAGAGAGAGAGAGAGAGAGAGAGAGAGAGAGAGAGAGAGAGGAGAGGATATACATTAATAACATTTAAATATTAAGAACGCAACGTTTTGCATAATTCGAGGAAGAAAAGGAAAGGGAATTAAATCACTACCATCACTGAGGACTAGTGGTGGTGGTGGTGGTGGTTGTTGTGGTGGTGGTGGTGGCGGTGGTGGCGGTGGCGGTGGCGGTGGTGGTGGTGGTGGTGGTGGTGGTGGTGGTGGTGGTGGTGGTGGTGGCTGTGGTGGTCGTGGTGGTGGTGGTGGTGACGGAGAACGATTGGCATTAAATCAAGAAATGGACGACGTGGAAGGGGGGGCGGGGAGTGCCACGCCGAGGACAGTGTCAGACCCTCCCGGTAGTGCCAGTTGCTGGGGAAATGTTACTATTACTACATCTTCTACAACAACAACTACTACTACTACTTCTACTTCTACTTCTACTTCTACTTCTACTTCTACTACTACTACTACTACTACTACTATTACTACTACTACTTCTACTACTACTACTACTACTACTACTACTACTACTACTACTACTACTACTACTACTACTACTACTACTATTACTGCATCTACTACTATTACTACTAGGGTTTCTTTTACTATCACTACTTTTCTTGCTGTTGTGCTTGTTGTTGCCACTATGATTACAACAACAATAATGCCTACTACTACTACTGCAGTTACTAATTCTAGTAATACTAATACTTTCCTCCTCCTCCTCCTCCTCCTCCTCCTCTTTTTGTCCTCTCGTCTTTCGTTCCTCCACCTCTTCTTCCTTCTCTTCTTGTTATAGTTGTTTTCCTTCTTTCTATGATAATAAAAACAACCATATTGCCTACTACTCCTGCAGCTACAACAACAACAACTACTGGTACTGCTACTACTACTACTACTACTACTACTACTACTACTACTACTACTACTACTACTACTATTACTACTACTACTACTACTACTATACTACTACTACTACTACTACTACTACTACTACTACTACTACTACTACTACTGATGATGATGATGATAATAATAATAATAGTAGTAGCAGTGATAATAATAATAATAATAATAATAATAATAATAATAACAATGATGATGATGATCATCATCATCATCATCATCATGACAATAATAATCTAAAAATATAACAATGGATAATAATAATATGAACAACAACAACAACAACAACAACAACAACAACAACAACAACAACAACAACAACAACAACAACAACAAGGAAAGAAAGAATGGTTGAGAAATAAAAGAAGAAAGAAGGAAAAAAGGAGCACATTTAATAAACAAATCATCCTAAGTGTCTCTTCTCATTCTTGGTCCTAAGTGGGAGTGGGAGACCTTGCACTGATAACAAGATGACAACAAACCGTTGTATAATCCACACTAACCACAACACAAATAAATGAATAATAATGTTCTGTGTTTGTACTTATTTGTTAACATTCCCTTCCCTCAATATGGTGTTGGCTTCAGAATCCTACGTTATAACATTGGAAAGGGATCAGATACGGTGTGAGAGAAGGTTATACTGTATTCTGGCTGCTACTCCTGGTATGGGATGCAGTACGATAGTTGTGTCTTGTGTATGATGACTGTCGAGGTATGTTAGGTAAGTCTGTTCCTAACTTAGCCATTTACATAATATTCAAATATTTAGCTCTCACTTATATTCTACATACTTCCATTTCTACATACTTTTATACACTTATAGCTCATACTTAACATACTTATACGTCAATATACTTCCTTAACGTATTCTATCACTTATATTCTTTACTGAGTGCATTATTCAGTCATCTAAATTTGTTTGTCATAATGAAACGAGAAGCAAAATTAAACAAAAATCATTGAAACTACGTAACTAATATTACAAACTGCACTATACGACCTGTACTATCTAACCTTTGAAAAGAATATATAAGAGAATTACCAAGAATTTCAAGTGTTTTAGCATTTTTATCAGTAGTGGGACAAATAATCCACGATGCTAGAGAGAAAAAAACATAAAAACACACATTATCAAGTATTCCCGTGACTTTTAGCAATAATTGAGCGGCAATTTTCATCAATAACTGAAGAATACCAACGAGAAACTTTAAAAAAAAAACACATCTTTACCTCCTTGACCTTAGAAAAACCTGAACTATATTCCCAGCATCCTCTGACCTTTCCCGCGCGAAGGCCGAACAAGGACACAACCGTTTAAAAATAGCTCTCTCTCTCTCTCTCTCTCTCTCTGTAATGTAGGAGCCAGTTAGCGTTGAAACTTGTTGGTCATTGCACTAACTAAACCGCCTTGCTGATCCTTGACTAAACAGCACGCACGGTGGTGACGCAGCTGCACTGATTATGTACCACCGAGACGAGTTACAAGCGGTTACACTGCAGCGAGAGGCACTCAGATCCTCTCTACGCATTTGTTACAGGAGATGGAGAGGTGTTGCATCCTGTGTCTAACCTGTGTTTTGTGTGTCGTGGGTCTTTTTAATGATTTTGTGGTGTTATTTGGTTGTTAAAGAGTTTGTTTGTGTTTATATCTATTAGTAAAGGATATTTGTGCGGGAAATTAAGGTGTTTTGTGATTTTAAGGGATTTTATAGTGTTTAGGGAATAGATAAAGAGTACAAAGGAAAAAAAGAATGTAAAGTATCAAAATTGCAAAGAAAGCTGCACATTTTTTTCCCATCTCTTTATCTCTTCTTATTGTTCTTGCTCTTCTTCTTCTTCT
>CM035188.1:18282066-18300996 GCA_020233015.1 Callinectes sapidus | reverse complement strand
AGAGAGAGAGAGAGAGAGAGAGATGTCTTTTCTTTTTTTCATCCAATGCACAGCTGAGGTTAAATTTTTCTTTGTATTCCCACCGCTCGGAAAAAAATATGAAAAGAAAAGTTGCTGTCTTCTGTATCAGACAAAACTCCGCAGTTGTACCGAATGTTTGAGAAGTGTAGTGCATTCTTTTTTTTCTGAAAAGCAATAATTTCATTGGAATGAGTTTACCTTCCAAGATGTTCAAATCGACCACCGCCGCTCTTCTCCTCTTTGCCACTTTCCTGAGCTAACTTTGGGACCTGTTCGGCAAAGCTTCCTGCCGCTCACGCACCAACTTGCATCAAATTCACTGAGACTCACTGGAATCTTGACAAACCTTTAGGAAGTGATATGTGTGTTTCTTTATGGGTGGTGTTGTGCCAGAAGATTTAAGGTGAACATTAGATTCAAGTAAAGAAAATGTCGTTCTAGTCATTACACACACACCAAAAAAAAAATGTAGGAAATTTGTTTGGTGAAAAATTATTTGCAATTCAGGCAAGAATCGAGTTGTAAAGATTATTGAAAAGTTGTGAATGATTCACGAATATTGGGAACATGAACTAACTGTATATAAGTAAAGCCTATATAGCGCGTAAAAAAAATACATATGGATTCTTGCATAACTTTGTAGACTCTAAAACAATTACAGACATAGCAAAGATATATCCAAGAATAGAAATGCATACATACATACATATGTACGCACTTATTAAACCAAGTGATAAACAAACAAAGAGGCAAATAAGCACGTGAACTCAAACAAATGAAAGAAAGAAATACATTACACTTCACAGAAAATATATAGAATAACGTCCCCACAAGATTATTACTTCACAATTTTCATAACTCACAAACCTGATTTACCATGCATAATCAGATAATTCAAAGCAGGAAAAATCACCTTTGCTTATCATTAAATTATGAATGAAGTCTATTTTTCTTAGACAATAAGTTTTCGGCAAGTTAAGAGAGAAGAAACAAATAAGTATGCATGACTACAATTGTGCTGGTAACGAGCTGTTTGTTGTTATCTTATGGAAAACATTATAATTATATCACTGGGATGATTTGTCCTCTCATTTTTGTCCTCTTTCTTCTGTCTGCCTTTACATAGGTGGCAGAGTTATATTCAGTCGTTCTTGTATCCATGGAATCCTTTATTACATCGTTCACGGGTCAGCAGTCACATTGCTTCGGTCTGTCAGTAAAATCCAATGTTATCTCATGTCACTTACCCCAGTCCGTCAAGAGACTTCTGTGCCTCTAGTTTTTCAATGCTAAATTTTGAGCGGTCAACTAAGTAAAGAAATTCCGTTTGTCTATTTTCTAATTTAAGAGAATCATGATTGATGTAGCGGAGCAGCTTTACCCATTGAATGATTGCAAAGGATTGATTACCCGTATTAGGAATTAATTTTTCTTCCTTATTAAGTTATAACAGTGGCTTGATACTAAGGTACCTTCAACAAATAATTAATCATATTACATTTAGTCCCTTACTCCATTATGTGTAAGCTGGTGGCCCAAGTTTGAGTTCCTGGCCTCGAATCAATCAGCCTGATGGACTGACTGGTCTACAAATGAGAAAGCGAGGGAAGACTCCACCACCACCACCGCTCTCCTCTTGGCGGGGAACACAACAGGATGTGTCAAGGGAGTTGGTTGTGTCCACTCCATCACCTCTGGGAGCGGCTGAGTCTGGTGTGGAGGTTTAACCCCTTCAGCTCTGGGACACATTTTTGTCGTTAGTTTTAGGTGTGATTAGAGGCTTTTATTGACATTAGGAGAGGTCTATGAAGGTCAGAAGATTAATGGCTAGAGTCTGTACTGTTTTAGTCCCTACGTGAGTTTCTGAAACCGTATAAAATCGACTAATAATGAGTAGAAAGAATATGAAAATGCATCCCAGTACCAAAGGAGTTAAAGAATTCTTTTGGTGATCCTGGTAATATGATTGTGTGACTACCACTTGGAATTAAAATCATTTAGGAAAAGCCTCCATTTATCAAGAATTCATTAGAAGAGACTGAATACAATATCCTCGTGTGCTAATGTAAAAACTTAAATAATTGTTGTGGTCTGCCTAGTGATATATGTATGTGATCTTCTCTTTAACTGTATGTGAACCTATTCAAGGAAACGCTTTTGCTGATTGACCTTTGACTAACGACAGAACTGGGATTACACGTCTTTACTTCATGAAGGCTGAGTATTGACTGAGCTTTCTCTTTCCTCGTTTGTCGAAGCCACATTCCTAAACACAACACAACACAAAAGAAAGAGAAAATACAAGCGATGCGCAGTTAAGCTTCGTAGAGTAACGGGCAGGTGACTTTTAGCGGTGGGAAAAAATGGCCCGGCTATAATAGACTTGAAAGGCCAATCACTCGTTTTTCCTACCCTTTAAATGGCGCAAAATACATCCCTTCCCCTCACACACGTGGCAGGAAGACGAACGCCGGGCTAAGGGAATTACTTCTTGCCTGTGTGTGTGTATGAGAGAGAGAGAGAGAGAGAGAGAGAGAGAGAGAGAGAGAGAGATTTTGCACAGTATTTCCTTAATGATAGGTATTACTTATTGATGAGCTCCCCACATATTCGAGTACGTTTCATTACCGGAACCAAAAACTCCATCATTTATCCTGATGTCACTCATACGAAGTGGGAAAACTGAAATAGGAGTAGCGACCTGCTCTGCTCTATATCACCCCTAACATACATCGTCATCTCTCCGTAGTTTCTTGGGCTGAATCTCTTTAAACTCTAATTAAGTTTTTTCTAAGGATCTCGAGGATAATTGGTCAAGTTCCCATGAGTGTTTCCCTCTATAAATAATGCAGGAGTTCCGCCCCCCTCCCCCCTGATCACTCCGCTACCCACCTATACATAAATAACATCGTCCTATACTCAACTGAGCGTACGCGATGTGGTGGTAGCGTCACCTGAGCCACGGCACTTGGAGTAGAGTAAACATTATGCCTGGGCCTCCAATTGGCTATGAGCGAGCTACTACATGTGCCTAATTACACATACATTCTTCATAAAAAAAAAAAAAAGAGAATAGCTTTAATTTTCTATCTGACTTTTTAGGAACCGGCATTCAGTGGGTTTTTTTCTTACTATCTTTTATTTTGCCCTTAGGCCGTACTAACTCCTTTCTTACATAACTATAGTCGTCCCAGAAAAATCCCAACCAGTACTTATGCAGAGTAGTCAGACACCCTACACGAGTTACCGCGCTCCATATATACATGCACAAGCGCCATATTCCATACAACGCTGACTGGGGCTCTTCTATCGAGGTTGTATTTTTAAGCTTGGAGAAATAGGAAGATGATAAAGAAAACGGGAATTCATTTGAAGATTCGGATCAGTTTTGCCAAAAATTTCTCTATAAATCATTAGGTGGAATTCTCTTGAGCTTCGCCTTCATACTCACTCTCTCTCTCTCTCTCTCTCTCTCTCTCTCTCTCTCTCTCTCTCTCTCTCTCTCTCTCTCTCTCTCTCTCTCTCTCTCTCCTTCCTTATTGATCGTCCTTTGTGTCACTTGTTTTCATTTCCTCTCTCCTTGACGGGCCGTATTATTTTCCGAGCCTCAGCCCACAAGCTCAGGATTACTGCGAGTGACTGCGGTGCGAACCTCTAAGGCGCCGTGTAATTACCCGCACAAGTTATAATTACGGAAGAATTGGAAAATATTTCTCGCAGCCTCGGAAAGGACTTGGGAGGAAGGAAACAAGAGGCCTGAAAAATGGTACCTTACATCTTTTTTTCCTTTTTTTTTCCTTTCGCTCTTCTTTCTTTTTTTTCCTAATCGAAGCAAATGTATCAAGGAAACTTGTGTGAGAATTTCGGGGCCAAAAGTTTCGTGGCGAACGGAGCGTGAAAAAGAAAAGAGGAACCTAAATTTTCTGGCTGCACATAATGATTCGCGGAATAGAATAGCGGCTACCTCAAGAATATAAACGAAAAAAATACACTATTCCTCATATAATCTCCCCTTACTTTTTGTTGAGGTTCATCACGCCAATATCTCCTGCCGGTGCTCCCCTCTGGTACCCCTTGGCAGCCCCTTCTTCAGATGACCCCGTGACTGATGACTCGTGTAGGGAATGAAGAAGGGAACGAGGGAGGAATAGGGTGAAGGAAGAAGCGCAAACGAGGTAAACTGGCGTCAGGAAGAAGTAAAGGAAGCAAAACTGCCACATGGAACGAGGAAACGTGTGAAGGAGGGACAGATGAGTAGGAGGAAGAGGGAAGAGGAAAAAGAGTATAGAGAAGTTAGGAGGGGAGCATGGAAGGAGGAAAGAGTAGAGGAGGCAGGAAAGGGAGGGAGCAAGGAGTGGGTTAGTCGCAGAGAAAATGAAAGAGGAGGGATGGCGTCTCAAAGTTAGTTTCTGAGTCAGGACTTGTGGAGCTCAGGCCAAACTTACGTCTCGCTGGGCTGATTTATTTGCCAAGTTTCCCAGCCAGTCACATCGGGAAATTGAATTGCATCTAATACACTGAATAGCACCTCAGCGGCAGATGTGGGTGAGAGGGTGCTGAGAGCCTCCCGGGGCTCACTCGGCCTCGTCAGGATGTAGTTCATTGGAAAAAATGACATGGAAATTTTTGCTGCAGTTTTCCAAGTGATAGAAACAATTATGCATTCCTTTCAACTGGTATTTGATGAAGAATTTTATCCTTTTAGGCAGAATATTGACATAAGACAGAATAAACCGTATTATTAATTTTTTCTTCGCCTTATCTTGGATACAAGAGGCTTTGGAGAAAACCACAGGAGGTTTCAAGAGAGTTCTTACTTCAGTGACAGTTTAATAGAGATATTTCACTATCACTGAAAGACACAACAAGTCAAACTTATTTAGTGATCCCTTTGACCTTTGAAAATGCTCAAAGAAAGGGGCTTTTGTTGGGAAGGCACTGTCTTGGAGCAGCAAGGCAAGTGGGACGAGACTCTCAACAGCTTCCTTGATATTAGGTGGCAGGAAGTGAGCAGTCGACACCCCGGGGTGAGGATATGAGGCTGCGGGTAACGTAATCGTCTTCTCCGCCACTTACTTAATTACTTAAATGCCGCGACAATAAATCTTCCCACCGCTTTCATCCACCACCATCTGACTTCATTTTCTGAACTTCGCACGCTGTTTTACCTTTTTCTAACTTTGATACTACGTAGGGCAGAAAATTTAACCTTCCTTAGAAAAACATTTTATCATATATCTCTTAGTGATTGTAATCTTCCCACAGTGTTTGCCACAACCTTTACACGCTGATAATACCTCATGAAATTTGATTTACCAGAGCAAATTGCCATGTATCTAATTAAAATGAGCCCATCACAGCCTTTTTACCCTTTTGCTACGTAGAGGTAGAGATTAGCATCAGAGAAAACATGGAGTATTCAAGCTCATGTTCCGAAACACTTCTTGCCGCACCTCCACTACTTTCAAAATGACTCCAATTGTAACTACCTGTGTTTTTTTTCTTTCTTTCTTTCTTTTTCTTTCTTGTGGGAATTTTCAGTTCTTATCACAGATTAACAATGTTTCCACAGTATTAACAAAAGAAACATTCTTGAACGCGGCTAATCGTCTCTGTGACTTTGAAAAAAAAAATCATTGTGGTGAGAGAACAAAGCATTTCTGAACACAGATATAGTAGACCCTCTGCTTCACCTGAGTGTGTAAACATGAGATGCTGGAGCGACACGTAAAACATTCCGTGTTCTTCTCAGTTACTCTTTGATCCTGCCTCTGAAGCGTCACCTCACCGTTACCAGTACTTTTGTTGTGCCGAGATCAAATAACAAGTCGCTCTTCCGTGCTTTGTTTCACTTTATCACCTGAAAACATGAGTTACACGTGCACTACCAACCATTAACTGACACGAGTCCTTTCTTTGTCTACGCGTATAAACAGATGAATTCATACTGACCTCCCTAACTGAAAACACGTCATGAAATTAGAACTTTTGTCTTTACTGATACCTGTTACTTTTTTACGAGATTTTACGATGCGACTTCCCTGATTCTGATATGCGTTTCAACTTTTTCTTCGCTTTGCTTTTGATACCGGGAGAGAGAGAGAGAGAGAGAGAGAGAGAGAGAGAGAGAGAGAGAGAGAGAGAGAGAGAGAGAGAGAGAGAGAGAGAGAGAGAGAGAGAGAGACGAGAGAGAGAGAGAGAGAGAGAGAGAGAGAGAGAGAGAGAGAGAGAGAGAGAGAGAGACAGAGAGATTCCTTTACTACTAGTACAACACACACACACACACACACACACACACACACACACACAGGTTTTCCGACGGTTTGTTTTATGTGATATTGTTGTGTAGGTTCTCGTGTTTTCAGCAGCTATCTGATCAGCGCGGCGTGCAAATATGTGTGTACTGACATGTTTTTGTGTTTATCGATGTGTCAGTGTGTGTGTGTGTGTGTGTGTGTGTGTGTGTGTGTGTGTGTGTGTGTGTGTTTGTGTGTGTAATGAAAAGAGACCATTATCAAGGAATCGACCGTTACTTCATCTACTTGTATTAAATGTTTCGTTGCTTTGAATAGTAGCAACTTAACTATAGCTAATATAAAGTCACTTAGACCAGTGTAGGTTAGGGTGCTTCATCTAAGTCAGTCTGTAAAAAAAATATATAGTCAAGTGTATACTATCTTTGCTCGTAGTGTTTACGTATCCCAATTCAATATGGCTACAGAAACTGAACCTAATCTTTCTTTTCAATAAGTCTCTCGGACCTGCATAGGGACTGACAATTAGATAAACCTTTTTTTAAACTCTTTATGTTGCTCTTAGCCAGTTTTTCCCCCTTCTTACATTAAAAAGGATTATGAAGCAAACTTAGTATTTCCTTGTGTGTCATCATTTATTTATTCCTTTCCCTTATATTACCTTTATAAATCGCGTTTTCAGTTCTTTCTTTCCTATCAAAAATATGTTCTGGAAGGCATCAACAACGGTGGAAAAATTCAGCATTGAAGACAAAAATGGAAGGTTGAAACAAAAATGACTTTAGTTCTAATAATTCACACGCCACTCAAGCCGTGCCAAACATTCCCTGAGGGTCACACGTGTCGTGTCACCTCCTGTGTGACCCCCAGCAAGGAAAGGTCGAGCTCCGAGGCTGTGTGACCTTGTTTGGTAATTAAGGAAACAAAAAGTCTAAATGCATACTCATCTCCTTCCCCTCCGGTGCAATAAACACTAGAGGGGCTGCGCACTGCCTACAAATGGGCGATGAGATGCTTTCCAGGTACCGTACTGAAAGTGCTAGGCGTGTCTCTGCTATTTTCAAGTGTTTCTGTGTAAGCCCTTGGAGAGGTGTCCACCCTATATAGAAATGCTTCAAACATTAGTGTTTTTTTCATGTTTTCATTTAATAGTAACTCATTTTTCTAGTATTTATTGAATAGGGTTTTTTTATTACTTTTATGGATTCTTTCATTTACAGTACTCAATCATGTCCTGATAGTTGTTTGTTACGTGTGCATTCCATACAGAGACTGTTCGTAGTTTCATCTATTTCCTTACCTTTTTATGTTCCTAAAAAACAAAACCTTAGTTATTACGCGATATAGAAGTACTATGAAATTGTGACACATTTAAAAGTTTCATAATAGGTTCACTGTTTTCTGTGTAATCGTACCCTTGGCGCAAAAGTAGTTCCAAAAGCAATTTTTTCCTTCCCTTTTTTTTTCGACAGCACCTACAAGTTTGTGACACAGCACTTGACTTGCTAAGTTTGCAAGGGCGACACGCGCCCAAAGTTGCTGAGGTGCTGCGCGCGGAACTAAGTTTTGGCTTGACCTATTAGAGACAAGGAGGCTTACAAGGTACTTATTAGGCATCTCCATCACAGTTCGTTAATGCACAATGAAGGGACTCTGTCCTATATTTAAAAAAAAAAAAAAAAAAGCTTCCCCGAACTTTTGCAATGCCAATGACAGCATGACATTTGCTACTTCATTTGAGTGAACCAAAGTCAATTATATTTTTCAGCAAAAATTGAATTATCATATCATCCATCTTAATGTCAATGACGTCTTTCAAAATAATGTTTTTATCTTACTTCATTCAGTTTTATTTGGCTTGGAAAAAAAGGAATGGAATAGACGTATTAGAAAGATAAAAGATAAAACGTCATACCATTCTGGTGATGATATTACTGATGTACCTCTCGAGTTACTGACGTGCCTTCTTATCACTGAACATATCGGGGACCTCCTAGTTACTTTGGGTAATCGACACGTCCTTCGCTGCTCTGGCATGATGACTTGTTTTTTATATTTGTTCTGAATAACTTTGTTTCGTTTAATTTGAAGTCACACTCTTGTCCAGCGGTTAGTGTGCGTATGATGGTCATACTATACTGTATTGTTGATAATCACGGTGAGAGGTAAAGCACGCAGTGAATGCAGAAAAAAGATGCTTTCATTCCAAGTTCTACAGGTTCGTTTCTCTTAACACTGACATGTAGTTTCTCATGAGATCTTACCTGGACCGATGGTCCACATTGTTAAATGTTCGGTAATAATGAAAGATGGGGAACGATAATTTTACCCTTTTTTAGGGAAGAAAAGCCAATTACAAGCACATGTATGATACCAAAGCAACTGTACCAAAAATGTGTCATAGATACGTATGCTCTGATGGAAACCTTAACTCTGGACTGAATAATGAATGAGTATTTGAAGTCCTGGAATGACTTCAATCAATATAGCGTTGACATGTTTCGCTCTCCAATCACTTTGCCATTTTTGTTTTTAAAGAAATCTGATTTTTTCTCCTCTCAAACTAATGGAGATGTGAACATAACCAGGACTTACTAGCTCATTCTTCACATTATATATATATATATATATATATATATATATATATATATATATATATATATATATATATATATATATATATATATATATATATGACAATCCCAGGAAGAAGGAGCTTACGGATTGGAATATCCTGAAATTGATAAGTCTGAAGCAATTTCGAAAGAGTTTTAGTGCCTTCTTTTTTTCTGCGTATAGACAGCCAGTGTTACATGATTTTGTCATTTTTCTCTCCAACTTTCCAAGGTGAAAAAAATCTTTCAACAGCAGTCCACGTCCAGCTCCTCTGTGAGTTGCAGCTTTTCTGGAATAAAAGTATCTTGCCGGAGCAGCGCCCGGCGCCGCGTTGAATAGGGAGTTTTATTCCATTCAGTCGGCGGAAGTGTCTGCTAAGTGAGCCAAATTGTCAGTGCCCTGCACGTGAGTTTTCTTTTCTTAAAGGAAAGTTAAACAAATTAAATAATTCTCATTTCAATCAGAGGATACAACATTCCTCGTGTGAGAATCACGTAAACTTCTGAGATGTAGACTATAACTTCAAACTCTGTTCCAGTTCCTTAACAAACCTTATTAGGATTGTGCGATGTGGCCTTGCCTGTTGTATAGTTGGAAGCCCCTGTGACGGGGGACAAGGCACGGTGCAGAAAAGTTAACTCGGTGGCTGTGATGAATAGAGATAAAGGAACCCGTGTGTCCCAGTAATTCACAGAGAGGTTGCCTCTATCCTATGTAATGGCAAGCAATGTTTGTGTTCCATTCGCAGAGTTATGTAGGAAGTCACTTTCAGTGTAAGACTTCAATGGAAAGATAAAAATCAGCAAGATGTAAAAGACCTTGACGTATTTTCTTATTCTGCAAAAGGGACGCAGGAGGAAAGAAAAGAGTTCATGGCATTGAGGAACTTCACTTGTTTCCCTAACTTACCCCGTGACTTTGGAGAAAATGAACGCTGCAGAGAGGCATGCTGGTACGCCCAACAAACACCAGGAACTTGCTCTATCATATTCTACAGTGAGGAAAGAAGTTGGTGAAGCAACTCCGTCCCTGCAGCACATCCTCTTTTCGGTAATGTTTGGTCCGACGTGATGCTCTCCCTCGATTGTCATGGATAACATTGAGGGGCGAAGGAACCTGCAATGGAGTGGCGTGCTGTGAGAAAGCGGTCAGTCGGGATTAGATATGGCTCAGTAAATCCCTCCTTTGTGATTGCTTGAATCCGAACCAAGAGCGTGCCTCGTGGCCACCAGGAATGCTGATCCAAAATAGTAAGAGAGCTTGGATGCAGTTTTCTGAAGAATTTTTGTGTTGATGATCCCTGGGCAGGAAAAATTCAAGCATTGGTTACCGACCTGAGACCAAACATGACTCCGCAGTGACCTTCAGTAGAAATCTAACTCGGAGCTACAAAAAAAAACAGATTTCCAGACTCAAATCAATCTAAGACCTCAGAAGACTGGAGTTACGATATGAGTTACGATATGTACTGCAGATACACTTTAACTTATATTTGGACGCATCACCTGTGGAAGATTATTTTTCTCATTGAAGGATCAGCAACAACATTGGAAATGAAATAAGTAATCGAGAATATGTGCTGCTTTACAATGGTGCTTATACCCACACATAGTGACCTGCAAAGACTGTTCTGCCACACAAATTAAGGAAACTGTTGCTCGTTTCCTAAGTGTTCTCGGTATCCCAATCGAAATGCACATCTTCACAATCTAAACAAACGGTAGCCGACATTTTGACTCATACGTGGACGTTTACTGTACGCTTCACTAATACATAAAAGCCATATTAGTTATTAAAGGCAGAAATTTCTCCCCACCCACTCCTATAAGTCTTGGTGCAAGTTCTATGTTGATTATAAGTTAGTAATTTATCAGACGTTGTAGAGACAATTATTATTTTTTTCCTTTCTTTTTTACTTGAGCGATATACGAAGCCCTGAAAGTTCTCCAGTAAGTGTCGAAGTGTGACTATATTGAAGAATAAAGTTAGCCTTGCTTCACGCTCTGTTCATCTTTTATATTAGGCCTAAAACTTTTGATCGACCGTTGAAGTAAAAGCAGCAGCAGCAGTAGTAGTAGTAGTAGTAGTAGTAGTAGTAGTAGTAGTAGTAGAAGTAGAAGCAGCTACAGCAGCATTGCAAATAGTATAATTGAAGGTAACATTTTAGCAACAAGTATCATTATGTAACCACCATCTCCATCTCTACCGCCACCACCACCAGCCATCTCCATCATCACCACCAGCCATCTCCATCATCACCACCACCACCACCACCACCACCACCACCACCCCCACCACCACCACCACCACCACCACCACCACCACCACCACCACCACCACCACCACCACCACCACCACCGCCGCCGCCTCCCAGTGTTGTTGACCTCTGCAACACGGGACCACCGCCACGAGCCGTCCGTCCCCTGGGATGTCTAATCGAAACGACATCCTGTAGCGCGGTCAGGGTCGAGCCACGGGTCCAGTAACAGTAGCAGCCGGGCGATAACCTGCATCCTGTTGTAGATGTAGCGATCCTGCCTCAGCCTGTCTCACCCGCGGCGCCACCTACATCTCACAATACCCATAACGCGCGTCTGCTACTCAAAAAAAAAACGAAGCGACACACACACTCTCTCGTATTGATCATCCAGTGACCCTTCCACACTAGAGAGAAAGAAAACGAAATATGCTATGTAGGGTGAAATGTACACTGAACCTATAGCAACTCTGAAGGATTCGTCTTTTCCTTTCTTTTCAAACTTTCAAGGCTGATGAAGACCCATGAGAGAACCGACCGTAAGGGAGGGGGGAAGGTGTAACAGAAAACCGTACCTCTCCCACTCACTAAGCCACGTCATGTAACAAGGTGACTCCCGGGTTGCTACAGCTATGGAGGTTACAGAAGCCACGCTCATTCAGTACACCTTTAAAGGTCAACTCTATAATTCAAGCCTTAACCTATATAGTGGCTGGGTACGACGCATCTCGTGACATTTCACTGTAAAGGGATGGGAAGGAATGTGGTGAAATGGCCGCCCAAGTGTGTGTGTGTGTGTGTGTGTGTGTGTGTGTGTGTGTGTGTGCGTGTGCGTGTGTGCGTGTGATATATCATATAAATGTGAGACTTTATAAGTGAAATAGTTCTTTGAGTGGCAACTTTGCATGGACTTTCTTCACAAAACTGCAGAGAAGAATTGAAACAAATGAGATGTTTTACCACTTTCACCTCCCCACACGGCCATCCTTCATGCCCTCAACTCTATAGAAACCTTTCACCGTTCTAGAATTACACTTGTTGCCATACTAACCATACTTCTTATCAAACACAGGTAGCAAACACTGTAAGCAGCAAACAGTCCTTTCTTCAAAACACTCAAAAAACAATAGCAATTTTCTGTACCGTTCCTTTAACACGTAACCTCTCCTGTCTGAAATATACAAAGCAGAATTAAGATAACTAACACAACGTTTCTCTCTCTCTTCCACAGGTTACATCTCGGACATCTAGAAGGCAGAAAGACAGAGAAGAGTCGTGAGTACCTGTTATCTACCCTTCATTTGAGAGAGAGAGAGAGAGAGAGAGAGAGAGAGAGAGAGAGAGAGAGAGAGAGAGAGAGAGAGAGAGAGAGAGAGAGAGAGAGAGAGAGAGAAATGGTTAGAAATTTTAATACGTGATAGAAAAATATAACACAGTCTATTAGATTTTCTACAACTGCAAGGTTTTTCTCTTTTTTTTAATGGCCAAGATTTGTTCGGCTCCTCGTCAGCAGGGAGAGAGAGAGAGAGAGAGAGAGAGAGAGAGAGAGAGAGAGAGAGAGAGAGAGAGAGAGAGAGAGAGAGAGAGAGAGAGAGAGAGAGAGAGAGGGGGGGAGGCATTGGGGGAGCGTCCTCATACCGTGCTGAATCTAACTTATCTTTCTGCATACAAAAAAAGATTCACTCAAAATGCGAGCACTGTGGATGTTACTCTTTGTGGTGTAGTGGATGGATGGACGGCTGCCTTGATCCTTCGCCTACATAGCTAGACCCAAGGGAGGTGATTCACACTGACGAACAGGCTTCCGGCTCGATACTTTTCGTCAATAAATTAGGTGAAACCGATCCTAACCCTACGAATATTACCTAATGCGACGCAGGATAGGCTTAACTCACCCCCGGGACGCCAGTAATGAATGCCTAAGGAAGCAACATGTTTTCACTTCAGATAATGGAAAGTCACCAAAGAAGCAGAATCAAATTGAGGTATTCTGAAGCATTTCTAAATACACCAGTCTGTATGCTTGCCTGTATTACGCAAAGGTATGTTCTACGCCGTGCATTAAAGTAGAGAAGGGCACTGCTAGCATAATATCGCCCTTAACTTGCATACCAGCTGTTAAAGTAGTAAATTCAATGACGGTGATGTGTTGCGGCCAGCGGCAGTACACACTTGCTTTATACGAGCAGCAGAATCTCACTAAGTTTGACTCCAGGCCACCGCTGACAACTAACACCCTACCACCAGCTTCTCCACGCTGATCTATAGAACAGGACCTGGTGTGGCATTTAGAAATAAGTTGAACGATACTGTAGCCTTGAGATTTTATGGGACAAAGTATAGGATTGAAACCATAAAGCCTCAACTCACTCTTCCTTATTTCCCCTGTGAATTGTACTAGATGCGTGAACAAAGGTTGACCATTGCGTTAGTATCACTCGTCACTTGGGTTATATTGGTATTATGGCGTAAATCTCCTTTCTAACCGGAGAGTGGAGCGCTGTTGTTAGATATGACGTAGATCTTCCAAGTATCCATTGATCTCTCGAGGCCTGGAATGTGACGCTGGGCCCACCATAGTATGAGAGGGATCGGCTAATGCGTCAATAAGTGAATGTAGCCACGCTCTCCCCCCCCCTCCCCCACCCCTCCTTCACATAAACCTTGCTTGCTTTACTTTAATTCTATCCCGACGTGAAAGGTCTCACTATTGTTTATCGAATATGATAGAGGAAAGTGCACTTTTAGTTTTTCTTTGAACCTTTGAGTCCTGAATATTCAAATGACAGTGTGTAAAAGGATCAAATTTGTTGGAGATGATTGAGAAGATCGGATTTAAAGAAAACAGTTGAACATTGATGTGAAACATAGTTGATGTTCTTGATATTTATTCCATATTTTTCATTTTGTAATTTTAAGACCATATTTAAATCGTTTTCCTGATTTTTCCTCCATTACAATGTGGGCTCCAATGAGAATCAGAAGTGTGCATAGTTTTGTGAGGTTTTTAAAGGTAAGGTTCATAAATTGAAATATTAATGCATTCAGCGTCACCGGATTGCGTGTTTTCTCTTCAGAAGGCACGCAAGCTGAACAATTCTGTGTTGTATAATAATGTTTTTCCATAAGTCCTTTTAGAATGTATGTAGAGACCAAAGCCCTCTCTTTGATACAACGTAAGTAATTACTTTTGCTAATTGGGGAGATAAAAGTATAAACGATATGAATATTTTATGTGACATTGTTAAAACTCGGTGTAGCACGCTTCTTTACTTTATGTATTTACGTATTTCTACTTTTTAGATGTACAATTAGCTGGCTGTTATCCTCACACTTTCGTTTCCTTGGTTAGTTCCTTTTACTTCTAAAAAATTGTTTGGTTTATCTGCTTATATATGTATTTGCTTATATGTCATTCCCTTGTATTGATAAACCAGCTACTATCACTGGAAAGATAACTTTTTAGCCTGACAAATACAGTATAATGACCTTCAGAATCTTATACGTCCAGGCTATGCTGTTAGTGATTACCAAAATAAACAGTAACCCCTCCAGTACTGGAACACATTTTTACCGTTTATTTGGTGTGTGATAAGACGATTTTGTAGATATTAGGAAGGGTATATAGAGGTCAGAAGATTAATGACTAGAGTCCACACTATTCTAATCCTTACATAAGTTTCTGAATTTGTATAAAATCACCAAATAATAAGCAGAATCAATATGAAAAACCCATCGCAGTACTAAAACTATTAAGATCGATTATATCCTAATCCGTTCAATATCATATTTATTCTACTTACTATTTGGTGGTTTTATACAGTTTCAAAAACTTATGTAAGGATTAGAATAGTGAGCACTCCAGCCATTAATCTTTTGACCTCCATAGACACTTCCTAATGTTATAAAACTGTCTGATCATATCCTACACTCATGGTAAAAACGTGTCCCAGTACTGAATACATTAAGGAGCCGACAACCACGTGATCTGGTGTGCGTGTATATCCTCAGAAGTGGCAGCTGTCACTTCCTAACGCGGTCACGGTCAGATGATGTTCCTTCAGAGTGAGGAGTGTCAAAGTTAATTTCCCGCATGAAAGTATTTTTGTATCCCACGACGGGTGTGAGTGATGGTTTCAGCCTCGCCTCACAGCGTCCCCGCACCCCGAGCTGTCATCCACGCATCATGCCATACGTTGCTTCCTCAAAAGGGGAATACTTATCTTCCAAATTTGAATAATCGTGCCTGTTTTCGTTCTGTTAGTGCTGAGTCAGTAGGGAGCGTGGAAAGATTAAAAATGTAAGGATGATAAGTGATGCTGTATGTATGCTTCTTTCTATAGAAATGTCACGTTTAGACCAGTTGGGTTTGTGGCGGCTCCCTTCTGTTCTTAGGCTGTATTATTTCATCTTTCGTTTTGTTCTTTTTTTCTTAAGTTCTTTGATTCTTTAGAAATAGAAACACAATGGGATATTTTTCCTACTTCTGTGCTGTCGGTCTGCCCCCAAACAAATAAAAATTTTCATGCATAAGTGTTGTTGTCGCTATTGTTATTATTATTGTTGTTGACGTTGTTGTTGTTGCTCTTTAGGCTTTCCTTACGGCATTTAGACCAGTTGCTTAGTTATGCTTATTCGAAACTTCCTTCAATGAATTAGTGTGTCATTTGAACATGGGACCTTCTATGATGCTCCCGGCAGTCCACGGGAAGCTGATGGTCTGAGCAAAGGCCAGGCGTGGCGCGAGTTCTCAGCGCCACCACGACCTGGAATCACGTATGAATAATGCAGAGGATTCGAAAAGTGATTGGCAGGCGTGGCTCCTCCGCCGACTCAATCGTGGCGAAGAAACCCCTGAAATTTCGTCACGCAACTGAAGAATGAATGGAACCAAAGCTTGACACTTTCTTGATATGTAAAATTCCATTAATATGACAATAATCACACACACACACACACACACACACACACACACACACACACACACACACACACACACACACACACACACACATGGAACACACTAACACTGATGGTGGTACTGATAATGATCCAGATTGTAATAATGATAAAGAGACTACTACTACTACTACTGCTACTAATAATTAATATAACTGTATATCGTTAATTCAGTTCCTCAGCATATAAGTGTCCAAACATCATCTTTTCTTACCATTTCTTCAACATTGTAAGACGTACATGGTGAACTTCCCAACAAGTAATAACACCGTAAGCCATCACCGTAAACTACCCTCCTTTGTTGAAGTGGGATGTCACTGTATGTCACTGCATGTCACTGTAGGTCACTGGGGGTCACTGGCTGTCATTAGTACATAGCATAGAGGTAAATACGCAAGTGTCACAGCTGGCCCCTTTCACCTAGCGACATGTTCCGCCCACAGCTCGCCTGCCTTCATCATTATTGCAGTGCTACAGCCGCCACCTCCCAGTCTCCTCCCCTGCCACGCCAGCCTCCACTCCAACCCTCTGTACTGACGCCCACTCGGCCATACTTTCCTTCGCGTGCGTGACCCCGAGACCTTCGTGTATTGTGGCCGGTGGTGAAGTAAAGCCGTGCTGCTGGGACCAACGGGAGGGAGTTTCAAATATTTATTTATTTTTCAGTACTACAAGGTATTGTTTCTTTCCCAGCTAGATTCAGGATAGATGGATGTGCGGATCGGAGGTGTATTTCACTGCTGTGTTGATTGTGTTTCTAGTATGTTCGTCAACTTCCTAGAAAGGTCTTAAGGATCTGTTGGCGTTTACAGATGTGGTTGGCAATATTTTTCATGATCACGTATAACTTTTAACATATATTTTTTCTCAACAGTATCTTCAATATCCTGTGACCTAAGAGATAATTTAAGCGTTATTATCCGATAGCTTCTTCCCTAAATAAAGTCCTCCGTAGTGATTATGGTAGAATGTTTTTACCACTAAATCACAGGAGAATCCAAGTAACATTCTTCAACGCTGTGTTAGGATGCCACTTGATTTTGGTCACCAGGATGAAAGGATGAGCTTCGGACAGCCACTCTAATAAGACTTGTTGTTGTCGTTATGGTGCTTTGTCACTGACCTTGTGCGCTGAGGTAAGAGAATGGGAATTATGAAGGCCACACACACACACACACACACACACACACACACACACACACACACACACACACACACACACACACACACACACACACACACACACACACACACACAGTGGATGCTCTATTCGCGTGACCATCCATCTCGTTCTTAGTGACTTGAGGTGGGTGTGTGTCTTTCCACTTTTCTACATTGTTTTGTCTTTTTTATATTTTTCATCAACATGTTAGCATAGACAGATAAAATATAGATAGATAAGTAGGTAGACAGATAGATAGATAGATAGATATAGATAGATAGAAAGATAGGTAGATAGATACATAGTTCATTAACCACAGAGAATCATAGAATCTGATACATTTGGTCCAAAATTACAAGTAAAATCCATAAAAAATAATGTAACAATCAAATACAGAGTTAGGACTTATAATTTTTTCTCTTTATTCGATGCGACTACAAACTCTTTCATTTTTTTCCCAAATCACATGCAATTCATCCATAAACATATAAATGGAATGATGTTATCTAGTTCAAGATAAATAGGATACAGATGGAACAATGATATTACGCAGTAGCTCGCGGTGAAGCCTTCCAGTGTTCGTTATCAGCAGTGAGGCAGTGAGGGACAATTACTAAGCAAAGGACACCTGATGCTATTTTGACATGGCCACCGAAAAAAGAAATGGAAAAATGGAAACCGAGTGGAATTCAACTGCAGGTCACCAAAAAAGAATAGGTAGAAAAAGAGTTGGGATCGGGTGGATTAGTTTAATTTTTGAAGTGTCACGATACTCAACACTCTTGTAGCAATGAGTAAAAGGGAGTATGTGCTAAAGACAAACAAACACACACACACACACACACACACACAGAGAGAGAGAGAGAGAGAGAGAGAGAGAGAGAGAGAGAGAGAGAGAGAGAGAGAGAGAGAGAGAGAGAGAGAGAGAGAGAGACGCTTAGTACTGCAATGATATCACGGAATTAATACGAAAAATATTTTAATGAGTCATGTGTAAATTTCACGAGGCGTATGATAGAAACAACCAAATATCATGCATAGGTCGAGTGCCAAGCAATTATCACCCAACCAACTTGCCAATTAAATCTGAGTTGTTACGAGACACACCTGCCCTGCACATCCTCCCAACACAAACTTGGCTCTCGGGTGGTACTCTGGGAAGGAAAACCCATTACAAAGATATACGGAGAGCCTGATTAGTCTAGGAAATCCAGGTGACAACTCCGTAAATCCGACAAATCTGGGACTACACTTGTTTAAGCTGTATGTATGTGTACCTTAACTTTCCGCCTTTATTAACCCCTTCAGTACTGAGATGCATTTTTATACTTATTTTGCTAAATGTTCAAAATACGTCGAAAATGTGTCTGAAAAATTGTTAATGATTGTGGGGGGGAAGAAAGCTGACAATTTGGGGATAATGAAATGTTTTCCAATTCACTTTATTTTTAGTGTCTTTCGTTCCATGCAAATTTAAGGCAGTGGAGCATGTCGTCTTTAGATTATTGCATCCATCATGAGTGTTAGTTGCAATGGCTTGTATAGTATTTCATCTGTACCCGAAACTTTTTTTTTCTTTCTTTTTGTTTACGCAATGTTCTCTCTCTCTCTCTCTCTCTCTCTCTCTCTCTCTCTCTCTCTCTCTCTCTCTCTCTCTCTCT
>CM035188.1:18181336-18199830 GCA_020233015.1 Callinectes sapidus | reverse complement strand
CCCTCCTCCTCCTCCTCCTCCTCCTCCTGCTATGCAATTCCCTGAAATCACGCCGATCAAGTGTAGTATTTTTCCCTATTTTTCCTGATAAAGATTGTAGCGACAGACACAAGATTGCTGCCATACTTAGCCCCTTTGCAAGATACACCAGCAGGAGCAGTAATCCAGAATGTGGTTTTACGTATACCATTTCCTCTGAGCTACAAAATTTTCCACATCATTCTCTTTTACATTTTTACCGACTTACACAGTACTTACTTCTTCCAGTCTGGTTGGTGGCGGGTTGTTATTACGTAGCACAGTACGGTTTACTGCCACAAAATACGCAGACTTGTACGTATCCTCTTATGGACGTGGAGTTCTCGCAGTAAGTGTTCTTGTTGTATTTCTTCATGTTCATCAGCGTTGAATTTCTCCCCTTCTCATTCCCCCCACAGTGTTTTTTTCGTATTAGATAATAATCAGTGACTCCAGAAAATCACTGTAATGTCTTTGTTAAGTCGAGAAAACCGCAGCGTCACGTAATTGATTGTAATACGCCAGTCAAGGAAAAACCACTCGACAAACTTGAGGTCTGTCTGCCTGCCGGGGCCTTGAGCATGAGGTGACGCCGCTAAGCATGTGTGTCGGCGGGGTGATGGGGGACGAGGCAGCAGTATAGCAACACCACCGGCACCACCACCACCACCACCACCACCACCACTACCAGGTGATAGTGGCCATAGGTAAATATGGTAGATGTGAAGCTGCCGGCCCCCGCTTGAGAATTCAGGTCGCTCGCCAATACAACTTTCTCTAGATGTAGCAAGCAATATACAGTGAGGTGCCGCCCACCATCCGCCGCCAGCCCGCCCGCCCCGAGGCACCAACGGGTCTCTACACACCTTTGATTAACAACACTCAGCCGCCGTTGCCCAGCCCGTGAAGAAAAAGTGCGAGTCTACGGCAATTGTAAAAAGAGAAGAAAGTTGTTTCTGGATTAGTACACTTCCACTTTTTTTGTCTTTTTGTCTCGCCTTAAACACTCCTGACGTCATTAGTCACGACCGCCTGTGGTTTGGTAAATTTTATGTTTTCTCGTTAATGTTGTATAGACCCTATTGAGGTTCTTTCTTTACTTTTTTTTCTTTTTTATCGCGTGAGAAGAAACTGCTGGACTGTAATCTTAATAACACTGTTTCTCCTCACCACGTACGGAGGCTGAAAAAGTGGTACAAAGAAAGTCTAAATTGGGGGAAAATGTTAGAGTGAAGTGTTTGTTAGCCTTATTTAGAAATCCCGAAGTAAAGACACTTAGGAAGAAAAAGGAAGTTTGTGACACTCTTTAAAACGAAAAATTCTTGTTAAATTCATGATTAGTTATTTCTTTGACGTTTTATATAAGCAAAAAAAGTAATTGAGCATTGAAAGATGTGTGTTTTCTCTTAGTTATCTTCCCTTCATCTGATCTGTTTCTGGCTAATACTGATAAGAAAAAAATTAGCAGATTAGCAGTAACTAATAAGATTGGCGCTTATTAAGTAGTAAACTCAACAATGCCTTAGTTACCATACCTCTTTAGTATTTAGTTAATTCAATATTTGTCAAAACTTAGAAAACATCGGATAAGATAGTATATAATAGATCATATTGTGAAGGCAAGAACAACGGTAGATAGTGATGAAAACAAGAGAAAATGAAATAAAGACTTTGTAATTGATGAACACTCGTAAATCCCTAAAACATGTGTATCTCTTTAGGATTTATTGGTCTTTGACAATGATTTTTCATCAGGTGAGAGTGGGAGAGCAAATGTAATGAAATGGATCAGTTTCCCCAAGTGGTGATGTCTCGATGTCCAGTTTGAAGGTCATAAATCAAATCAAAACTAATGTGTTGACTGATTGCTTTTATGTTACGTAAGCAGGAAATTAGAAAATAGTGTAAATATGTAATTATTAAGTAGTAGTAGCAGTGGTAGTAGTAGTAGTAGTAGTAGTAGTAGTAGTAGTAGTAGTAGTAGTAGTAGTAGTAGTAGTAGTAGAAGATGTAGTACCAGTAACAGCAGTAGCAGTAATGGTAATGTTGAAAGCAGCATATTTCCACCAAGCACCTAACTATTTTGAAATCTTGTTCTGGTGTCAATTTCCTGAATGATAACGATATATGTATGAAGCGTTTAAAAACCTGGAAGTAAATGTCAGTGTTGATTGGACTGCGCAGATAAATAAATGTTTGAGCACCGGCAACATCCCGCTAGTGGAATGATTTAAGTAGCTTGGCAGTTTGTTTCATTGATATTACCATTTTGTCGTGCACGCCAAGGTAGACTAATGAATTGAATACCTCACTAATAAATCAATCATCATTCATTTATCCAAAATAACGTGAAATTGATCATAATAACGGAAGGATTCTGCCACAAATAATCTGTTACCCGGCCAGGCAATAAATGAAAGCGCATCAAGTATTCATATGAAGGGACAACGTTATTAAACTATGTACTATTGAAACAGTTTATTAAGTGATACGAGCTGTGTTTGTGTTGTTGCTGTTCCTGCTGTTCTTGCTGATGCTGTTTTCTTTTCTGGCTGTCGCTGTTATGTTTGTTTAGTTTCATCTTTATTTTTCTGTGTGTCTGGTGGTGATGGGGATGGTGCTGGTAGTGAGGGTGGTGGTGATGATGGGTGAGTGTTACAATGATGATACAAAAAAAAGACGTAGGAGATGCAGGGAAATGAGAGGGATATGATGTGAATATTAGAGGGTAGAGGAAGGATGGAAGTACGTGTGTGTGTGTGTGTGTGTGTGTGTGTGTGTGTGTGTGTGTGTTGTCAAAAAAAGATGAGAAAGTATCCTCAGCAACAAAAATAAATAAAAAGTCCTTACACCACCGCAGATGACTGACATGCAGAGCCAAAACGTATTATGAGAAGAGAAGAGGAGAGCGAAAGAGATTAGTGTGAGGAGCAGATGAGAATGACAGAAATCGGAGAGCAAAGGACAGATATAGTTGGAAGGAGGAAGAAAGACTGATAGAGGGAAGGAATAAAGGATAAGCAGGTGTCAAGGGGTAAAAAAAAAGGGAATAAAAGAGAAGAAGAATGTGGAAGCAATGAAGACGTAAATTGATAGAAAGGAAGGGCGGAAGGAAAGGAAATGGAGTGAGATGAGGCATCACGGATTTGTTAAGTCGAGGAGTTGAGAGAGAGAGAGAGAGAGAGAGAGAGAGAGAGAGAGAGAGAGAGAGAGAGAGAGAGAAGTAAATCAGAGTTACTAATCACCAGAAAGCTTCGTGGAACAAATACCCGTCGCTTTTCAAACTGTTGTTATGAAATCCATAAATTAGTTAAGCAAGTCTCAATGAATAATTTTTCTATGACGCTCAAGAGTTTTTTTTCCTTCTCATTGTCAATTAGAGCTCAAAATTCCAAGCTCCATAAAAAGACAAACTTATTGAATATCACCAAAAAAACTTATTTCAACTAATCTTTAACCCCTTCAGTATGGTGATGCGTTTTCACATTCATTTTGGTTATTATTGGGAGAATTTATACACCTTCAGAAACTCACGTGGGTATTAAAACAGTACAGACTAGCCATTAATCTTCTGGCCACCATACACTCTTCCTAATCTCAATAAAGGCGGCTAATCACACCAAAAACTCAAGATGAAAAGGTGCCCCAGTGTTGAAGGGATTAACACCAGTATTCTGTAACATAACTTCAATATCCTTCGTTTTATACTCCTTGTACCGGTTGCCCCTTCTTTGCTGTTCCTTCCTTCAGAAAGCTTGGACACTAGGAAGGCAAAACATATATCCCTTCCCTTCGTTCCCTTCTGCTGTTATGTTTGCTAATTTATTATGGGTACGTTATAATTTACCGCTTCATTATATTGCTTTCTACTTCAATCTCTCTCTCTCTCTCTCTCTCTCTCTCTCTCTCTCTCTCTCTCTCTCTCTCTCTCTCTCCTCTCTACTTCTCTCTCTCTCTCTCTCTCTCTCTCTCTCTCTCTCTCTCTCTCTCTCTCTCTCTCTCTCTCTCTCTCTCTGGTATTAATATTTCTTTCTTGTGCGCAGACTGTCAATGTATTCTGGAATGACTTATATTTTCCGCTTTTCCTTTTCTGCGTCAACGTGTATTTGTGTTTAATCTTCTTTTTTTTTCCGTTTTTGTCCTGTCTTTTCATAATAAAGATGAGAGAGAGAGAGAGAGAGAGAGAGAGAGAGAGAGAGAGAGAGAGAGAGAGAGAGAGAGAGAGAGAGAGAGAAGCCCAAACAATTACGTTTATAATCCCAAATCGTAAAATAACAAATAAAATTTTAAAATCAATTATAGACTAATTTGTGAGTCCAAACCTGACA
This sequence comes from Callinectes sapidus, assembly GCA_020233015.1. Taxonomy (NCBI): domain Eukaryota; kingdom Metazoa; phylum Arthropoda; class Malacostraca; order Decapoda; family Portunidae; genus Callinectes; species Callinectes sapidus. The sequence goes on along the minus strand of CM035188.1, from coordinate 18,195,484 downwards.
GTAGTAGTAGTAGTAGTAGTAGTAGTAGTAGTAGTAGTAGTAGTAGTAGTAGTAGTAGTAGCAGTAATGATAATGATAGTAAAAGTAATGCCAATAATGATAATAGTAATAATAATCTTCATACAAAATGTTACCTTTTTATTTTATTTTCTCCCCATTTTCCTCCTCTTTTTTTTTCTCCTCACACACTTTGGCCATTCTGTCTTTCTCCTGTCAATTTATATCTAATGTCATAACTCTTACCCTTTTTTCCTTATCGGTATCTCACTTTTTTCACTCCATAATAACTTCAAGCGAAAACTTGTCTTATTCTTAGTAATTGATATTATTTTTGTCATTACAGTGGCAGTTTATTATTATTATTGTCATATTCTATTATGTATTTTATTTCTTTTTTTATTTTCAGTGTTTATCAGCTCTCTCTCTCTCTCTCTCTCTCTCTCTCTCTCTCTCTCTCTCTCTCTCTCTCTCTCTCTCTCTCTCTCTCTCTCTCTCTCTCTCTCTCTCTCTCTTTAGTTTTTGCCTAAAGTTAACTGGTGTCGGATCATATTGTAATAGTGGTTAATTTTTTTTTTTCTCTCTCTTTTTTTTCACCTCTCATTTTTCTTCCTTTTTTTTAGTCGTTCAGTTGATTCTTTCCCTCCTGCACCACTCAGTCTTCACTTTCTCCTCCGTCTCCCTTTCTCTCTTCAACTCCTCCGCTCGCTGACTCCATTCACCCACTTGATTACTGCCATCTCTCTCTCTCTCTCTCTCTCTCTCTCTCTCTCTCTCTCTCTCTCTCTCTCTCTCTCTCTCTCTCTCTCAAACCTTACATTTCCTCATATTTTGCCTTCTAATTTTCGCTTACTTTAGTTTTTCTTCACTTCTTATCGCTCCTTCACCTCTTTTATCTTATTTTCCTTCCTTAACTTTATGTATCTTTGAAAAAACGAGGTGATTTATTGATAAACGTCTATTTTGTTATGTATCTTTTTCTCGTTTGTTCCCACGGGTTCTCAATGCATCGTTTGTTTTCATTTTGTTTCCTCCTAAGTTCCTAAGTACACCACAGCGATGGTTCTAACCCCATCTCCTCCCCAGTCTGGCAGACCCAATCAAGTCTTAAGGGAGTGAAGGAGACATGTTGGTGGATAGGTGAGGGTGAAGATTAGCTGTACACACACACAGAGAGAGAGAGAGAGAGAGAGAGAGAGAGAGAGAGAGAGAGAGAGAGAGAGAGAGAGAGAGAGAGAGAGAGAGTATAGAAAATAGAAGTAAAAAAAAAAAGATGGTACTGAAAAATATGTGTAACTGAGTTTTTTATTCATTTCTTTTAACTATGAAATGAATGAAACCAGAAAATTTTAAAAATACCTCTCTCTCTCTCTCTCTCTCTCTCTCTCTCTCTCTCTCTCTCTCTCTCTCTCTCTCTCTCTCTCTCTCTCTCTCTCTCTCTCCGGTAAGCTCCAGAGTAGTGCACCTTCAGGAGACAAATGATGGTGGATATGGCTTTCCATTATCTCCAATTTGAAACCTCTCCAACATGATTCCCTGTGTCTTCGCCTTCCCTCTCCCTCTCCCTCTGGCTGTGCCTCACCTCAGCCTGGCCGTGGCACTGAGACGATAATACAACCTTTCATTCGCCTTCTCAAAGGGAAAAATACATTAATCAAGCATTCTGGAAGCTTTTTTCTCGTTTTTTCTTATCTTTTCTTCCTCTCTTGGGTAAATGTTGTGTGATAGACATGCTTTCTTCTTTATTTTGTATTTTTTATGGTTATTCACGGATTTTTTTCTCCTGTTGGTGGAATACAAGTCTAACATTTCATTTTTCATCATTTTACATTGGATCACATTCCGTCATGCAACTCTCTTACCTGTTATTTTTATCCTTCCTCTTTATGGAGACGGTTCATGTCCTGCACTCAAGCGGCTGTGTGATTTACACGTGGTAATCTCCTCCCACGAAGCCACTGAAGCGTCCACTTAAATGTTGGTGCTCAGACGGGCGCTCCAACCCGAGGCCCCGAGGAGTCAGCAAAGGCGGCGGCATTATTCTTCTGTTCAGGCGTATATAATCCCTTGAAGCTGAGCGAGGAAAGGGGTGGGCAGGAGGCGCCAGCTGGACCGCGGTAGATATTTACAGGCCGGTTGTTGTTGACCAAGAGATGGAGTTTCGAAACATCCGTTCATGTAGCGAGCAGGTGTTGTATCTGTAGAGCCTTTCCATTGGCACAAGCTGAGGTTAACTCCTTCAATACCATGACGCATTTTCGCATTCTTTTTTTTATTATTTTTATTTGGTGGTTTTATAGAGTTTCAGAGACTCATTTGAGGATTAAAACTCTTTTCACCTTCAAATACCCTTCTGAATGTCAATAAAATCGTCCAATCACATCAGAAATTCATGGTAAAAATGTGTCCCAATACTGAAGGGTTTAAAAGACCGCTAGATATACAGAAGGGCAGCTCTTTGATATTTGGTAAGAGGGAAATGATAAGTATATGGATAATAGATAAGGAGAAAGGACACGAGAGACAGAAGCTTTTCAAAGAGTTGGTTACTTTTGCAAACCACAGATTTCTCAGGTGATGCATTGTGATATCGTTTGTCATTCTTTTGCTGTAATGGAATAATTGCGTTGTTTATGAATCCAGGCAGTTTATTTTTCTAACTTTCATGTCAAAAGTTTAAGCTTTGTGTTCAAAAAAGCTCGAACTGTCCAATCACTCTTTTTACTGTCAAAATATACTTCAAAGCTTAGTTAATTATGGCATCATTTTAGTATCCAGGATATTTTTACTTGTTTATATAAAGTTAACTATAGCAATTCAATTACCACTGCATTAAAAATCATCTAAAATTACTCACCCGCTACAATTTACCACCTATTTACTCTTGTTTGGCTAATAACACAAAAGTTTAGGAAGTTTGACAAGTCCGTTCAGTATGAATAGGGTAAACCTGCACCACACAATTTGATCAAGCTTGAGGGAAAAACTATAATTGACAGGAGATTAATGAAGTGACGGAAAAGTGACCTGGGGATAAAGGGTGTTGGTGGTTACCGTCTTAAAGGTGTGTGTGAGGGTGGGTGTGTCTGGCTTACGTAAGGCCTGATGGCAGTCTATTGATTCCCCTGTCCAGCTGTAATTTTCATCGACTCGGATGTGTTTGATCTTGGAAGCTTGAAACGAAGATAAGGTTCAGTTGGCGATGTGTTTACGATTCAGTTACATAGATTTTTTTTATGTCTCTCTCTCTCTCTCTCTCTCTCTCTCTCTCTCTCTCTCTCTCTCTCTCTCTCTCTCTCTCTCTCTCTCTCTCTCTCTCTCTCGGTATTCTCAGCAATCAGATTCCCAGAACTGAGTAACAAGGGACTTACAGGAACATTAGTAAAGATATGGATAGGAATGGTGGGTGGGAATAGGATCTACACAGTGACTGCTTTATATAGATTTATCACTCGGAACTTTCCTTATGTTCTTGTAATTCCATATATAGTTATGTTTTTTTTTGGGGGGGGAGGGAGGGTTTTCTGGACATGGTTAGAATGTATGTGTTATGTATATGTAGATAGTATAAGTGTACAGTCTATCATAAGGACTCACCAGACACCTAACTGACATGCTACGTAGTTACTCTCAATAATTACATGGGAACACAGTATTCACAATGATTACGGCCCACACTTCACTGCCATTACTCGTTAAATAATAGAAAGATAATGCGACCCTCCAAAAAATAGACAACTAAGATAAATAGAAATATCAGGACACAACATGCCCTCAAAAAAAGCTTATTAAACGTCCCTGCTGAGACTAGCTAAAAATACTGATAATTTGTATGTTAAAATGAAGTTAACAAACCACTTTATGCAGCCCAGGTGTATCCGATGACAGGAGAGAGAGAGAGAGAGAGAGAGAGAGAGAGAGAGAGAGAGAGAGAGAGAGAGAGAGAGAGAGAGAGAGAGAGAGAGAGAGGGGAGGAAAAAAAGGGAAGGAAGGATAGGGAGGAAGGGAGGGAGAAAAGAGTACTGCAATTACAAGAGATGAAACGCAGGTTGTCACGCACACTTTCCTAATTTATTGCCTTTATCCTCACCATACTCATACCCGCCTAGCATGTATCCTCACCGTCCCCCTCTAATATCACCTCCCATACACCAACACTTACAACTCGTTCTAAACCTTTACTGCGCGTCCGAAACCTTTCTCGAAGCGCTTCATGAACACGTTTGGAATCTTCGCTCATTTGAACCTTGAGTCTCTTTACTTCAAGGCCACAAGAAGAAGGATTTTGGTTTTATTTATTATTTTTTTTTATATAAGAGTGATCAGGACAAGGGTAACAAAGTCTGGTTATAAAGAAATGCCCATTGAAGTACTGGTTCTTAAAAAAAAATATCAGGTTTATAGAAAGGAGGATTTTTCCTTTGTTTTCCTCTTTTTATCTATTTATTTCTTGATTTTTTTAATTTTTTGGGTCAAAAATGTATGTTTAGTTAGGTGCATGTCTTTTTGTATGAAGGGAGAGAGTTGTCTTTAGAAGTCTCTCTCCAAGGCACAACAAGTGCGTCATATTTTAATGATCAAGGCCATTGGTAACGAGAGAGTTGGTCGTTATTGGGTTATTACATTTTTATGGCCTGCATTGCTTCACATCCCTAGCGAGCAAGAATAAATTCTCTCTCTCTCTCTCTCTCTCTCTCTCTCTCTCTCTCTCTCTCTCTCTCTCTCTCTCTCTCTCTCATGTGTAAGCCTGCTGGATTCTTGAAACTTCCCTGTTGTCTTTACACGTATAGACAGGGTGCAGGGTGAGAAAGAATGTATTTGTAATGATGACTCCGCTATGTTGAATTTATATGCACTATTGGTACATACTCTCTCTCTCTCTCTCTCTCTCTCTCTCTCTCTCTCTCTCTCTCTCTCTCTCTCTCTCTCTCTCTCTCTCTCTCTCTCTCTCTCTCTTGTAATAAAAAAAAAAAAACATTCTTAATTGAGCCCGGATCAGCGCCGTCAACATGAAGATAAGTGGCTATGTACAATATCAAAAGTTTTCCGTGCGCCCTTCTCCTGCCGAAGGCGAGGAGAGAGTAAGAGAGGATGGAGGGAGAGGGAGGGAGGGAGGGGAGGGACGGGAGACTGCCAAGAGCGGAGGCCTCCCCACTGCCTCTCTCAGCCCACCACAGCAAGGCCGCGCCCCTCCACACGCCGGCCGGCCTTGTCTTGCTTTTTTCGTCTTACTACGGAGAATGTTCATCCAGCTCGTTCATGCGGGGACTTCAGGATTTGTTTCTTGTTTTTATTGAAGTGCATGAGGATTATCTTAGTCTGTGTATATTTTTGCTTCTGTGATTTTCTTGTTTTGGTTTATGAGTATGTGTTGATTTATGCGTGTTTTTGTTTATTCATCTTAATGTTAGCTTGTTTGCCCTTATTCTTTTTGCCTAGTCTGTTGGTCAGTTTATCTTCATGTCTATTTGTGTTAATTCATATGTGTGTTTTTATCAATCTGTCTTTATTTTGCAGTGTTGGTTGTATATGCTAAGCCATGGAGGGATACTATGATTTTTATTTATTTATTCTTGGTAACCATTAAGCTGGTAATGTGTGGTGACCGGCAATATATCGTGTGCGTTTGTGCTTCTGTGTATTATCATTGTTATGTTAAAGACTCAGAATTGTGAATGAGAGATGCAGTGCGAGTTACTTAGAGGAAAACATCCTTTTTTTATTCAGTCATATGAGATGTGGCGTGTGTATGTGCTTGTATCCTAATTTGTCGCGGAATCTATGTATTTTTCTTTCCTAATGTTAGAGGGAAGCATAGAGAAGTATTAGGAAGTATAAAAGTGCCAACTCTCCACATGTTTGCAAGCCACTGACATTAATTGGTTGGTAGAAAACAGTCTACTTAATAATTCCATGATATCAATACCAATATTGGAAGGGAAAACTCAAACCTGCATAAGAATAATGGAAGATCTGTCCTGACATCAGTGTTGCATATATCCAAACCAGGAAATAGGAACTACACATGCACAAGCACACACACACACATGCACAAGCACACACACACACACACACACACACACACACACACACACTTCCTTAAGCTCAGCCAACAGTTGTATTCCTACTTTTTTAAAACCAACTCGCCTCTTTCTCTTGTGGACACCAATTTGGCTAGTGAGGCGCGAAATGAGGTTAATTTGATTCCTGACTGACGCTCCAATTGACGCACTTCGTATGGCAGTTCCCGGCCCGCCCTGTCATGGTGGCGGAGCAGAGCGCATCAGGGACGAGGAGAAATGGCAGTGTCGCGGCGGGCAGAAGCGTCGTCACCTCTATGCCCCGCCGCTGTCACCCCGCCCGTGCTGGTCTTCTTGTCTCTGTCACTGCGCCGTTGCTTCCACGTGGATCACTTTTCGTAAACTAATAAATTTATGTATAAGTGAGTGACTTTACCTTGATTTTCTTACTGCAGTGGCTTTTCGGGGTCATTAAAGTGGTCCAGTCTGGTACAAGCTTTGAATGTTTTCGTAAACTGATAAATATGTGTATAAGTGAGTGAAAGTACCTTGATTTTCGTACTGCAGTGGCTTTTCAGGGTCATTAAAGTGGTCTGGTCTGGTACAAGCTTTGAATGCGATTATTAAAGACGCCAGTGAAAGTATAGGGATTGATGGAGTAGTTCAGATCTATTATGGTCCGGAGCTTTATTCTTTTGTCTAATAAAATTGTCCTGGAAATTCATTTAAAGTTCTAAGTATCGTCATATCACTAGCAAGTTTTTATTATCCTAAAGTAATATAGTTTAAGAACGTATTTATGACTTCTGTATCTCCAACTTTGTATGACTTAACTTTATTTAAGAGTGGGTTTCATGATATCAGTTCCTATCTATTGCCTAATTCTTTTCATCCTGTATTGGGACTGGCAAATTAGTGGGCTCTTTTTATCATTTTTGTTCCCCTTGGCCAGCTTCCACCTCTTGGATAAATTATATATTGATTTGTATGATAGTTAAGTGTGTGAAGTGTTGGCTGTGTGACCCTCATTGTCTCCAGTGCGCCCCTCGCTTCACAAACTCGACAAGTTGTGCGTGGCTGGCAGTGGACGTTGAGAGTCATGCAAGGCGGGCTGCGGGTGACGGAGAGGGAAGTGTGACGCAGGACAGGATACGGGTTACGTGTGTTGGAGGTGCGTGTGTTCGGGGTCTCATGATCTGCTCTTGTTTGTCTTTCCTCATGGTTGAAAGACGTATCCTCCCGCTCCGCCCTCTTCCCCTCTTTCCCCTCCCTCACTTCTCCCTTCCATGACACGACACCACGACTGCCGGTTCTCGATTCTATTTTCTTTTTTTTCTGCTGAAGGAGTTTTTTTTTAGAGGGTTATTCAAGGGTGTTAATTGGTGTATGAATCTCTCTCTCTCTCTCTCTCTCTCTCTCTCTCTCTCTCTCTCTCTCTCTCTCTCTCCCTCTCTCTCTCTCTCTCTCTCTCTCGCGCTCTCTCTCTCTCTCTCTCTCTCTCTCTCTCTCTCTCTCTCTCTCTCTCTCTCTCTCTCTCTCTCTCTCTCTCTCTCTCTCTCTCTCGTTTGATTAATTTGGAAAAATCTGAGGTGATATGTCAAATTAATTACCTTTTCACCTCGCCCGCCGGTAACACACACCGCTTTTCTATCCTTTCAGACAGCGATGATGCTCAACGAACCGCCGCGCACCGGGAGTCGAGGTTCACCGTGTGTCTTCCTGACAGGTGAATAAATAGCGCTTTGCCTTAACTAGAGACTTGTGCCGATAGTTCGTGGCTTCTAATTCCCCTCCAGCCTTACTCACAACATCCCTTCCTGCGTGGTCTCTTATTAGGGGCCCCCCAGGGTGGACTCATGTCAGTGCCTGAAGGCCACACGACGCCCTCCTGTGACGTGGCTAGGAATCGCGAGGGTACTTGCTCACTTTCAGGTCTTTAAACTGTATGTGCTTGCCCGAGGGAGGTAAGAAGAGTTTGCCTTCCTCACTCACCACACAAAAGCAAAAGAAAATGTATCTTTGCTCAGACCTCGGAAATTTAAGTTTACTCCAGAGATGTGGTAGTGAATTTAGCAATGCCACCATTCAAGTGCAACGTATACTTGTTGACCACAAATATTTAGCTGAGTGTGTCTTCGCTAATCTCTATGTTCAGGGGGAAGTGTCAGTGGCTCGTTTGCAAGACCAATCATCCTCACTTCCAAGAATTAAAAGGGTTATATCTTCCCCAACCTACGTGCCCCAGCTCAGATATCAGTGAAGGAAGAAATTACTATTATCGAACAAAGATGACCGTGTGCTTGTAGAAATATTAGTAATTACCCACGAGTATTTTTCTTTTTTTCTGCAAAGTATCAGTTTTGTATTTACTTTATGAATGCTGTGCCATTCAGGAAAAGTTTGGGAGACATTAAAAGTTCCTGTGAATGCTGGTGAGGATTCCAATGAGAGGCTTTCGTGTGTGAAGGTTGAAATGTAATGCTGTTTTTATTTCACTTTTAATCAGCGTAATTTATATAGACTGTCTTTGGAATCGTATCAGTGAGTTAAGTTAAGTGTTTAGCTCATTTATGGGGTGTATGTATTGCTGAGCGTGGGTGACTTACTTCTTACTGCTGGTTAATACGTCGCTCTGACCGCATTGCCAAAACTTGGACGAAAAATTAATTGTGCTGATAAAATTGATAGTTGAAGTGTTCTATTCTCACAGTTACCTCCACCCACTCACCCACCCATCCCGCCCATACTGGGATGAGGGTGGAGGATGTCAAAATTATCAGTATTCATCCACATGGCCACACACACGCGCACACACACACACACACACACACACACACACACACAAGATGAGGAAAGAACAATGTCACCACTTCACATACATTATTTATTCATATCATACACCTGACTCATCAATGATAAATGAAATGCATTGTAACGGAAAATGAATGACAAATACAATATGATATTTGTGAGAGAATATTCAATTATCTTATCAAGTAGACTGCGTTATTATTATCTGCCTTAATGTTTGCTTGCTTTCTCCACACTTGCGACACACGTGATAACATATCTTTCCCCTTTACTATGGTATCAAAACTCTCTCTCTCTCTCTCTCTCTCTCTCTCTCTCTCTCTCTCTCTCTCTCTCTCTCTCTCTCTCTCTCTCTCTCTCTCTCTCTCTCTCTCTCTCTCTCCTCTATCGTCAGCATTAGTCAGTATTCTGGTGCAGGTGGTTGTTACTAGGTGTGCTTGGTGTTATAATGAAGAGAATGTCCCCCAAAGCGAAGGAGATAAACAGCCCTCAATCCCTCATACACCGCGACCACCACCCAGTGCATGACAGACATAAATACAGCATCTCTTGAAGGACAGTGAAACAAATCTAGGTCAATGAAAATAGCTAGATAAGTACGAGAGGTGTGTGATGTGAGTTTACAGGATTTCTTTAAGGTTTTGCTTGTATGTCTCTCCTTTTCTGTCTTTCTGTCTCTTTCTCTCTGATATTAACCTCTATTTTTTTAGGGTCGTTCGTCCACTTCTCTCTCAGATATATGTGCCTTTTCTGTGCTCATTTCATTCTTTCGTTCCCCCATTTGTCTTTCTTTGTCAGTGTCACTCATTCATTTATGCAATCTCATATTCCCGCTTTCCTTCCCTTTCTCTTCTATCACTCGCCTCCCTCTCCACGCTCCCTCCCTCTCTCTCTCTCTCTCTCTCTCTCTCTCTCTCTCTCTCTCTCTCTCTCTCTCTCTCTCTCTCTCTCTCTCTCTCTCTCTCTCTCTCTCTCTCTCTCTCTCTCTCTCTCGTTATCATATTCCTTCCTAAATGCTGCATTGGAATATCATCTTGCACTAAAAGAAGGCACTACTCGTATTATTGAAGCTCAGAGTGGAAGGGGAGACTGTACTGAAGGATGTTTGGCTGGTGAAAGTCAAGCAAAAAAAGTAATACACTGTTATTCATTGGCCGGGACATGAAGAGATTTATAAGAGAGGTGGAGAAGAACGAAGGGCATTTGATGTAGGTATAGGCCAAGCTACGTGTGGTCGTGGGGGGGGGGAGGTAGGCCAAGCGCCGTGGTGGTGGTGGGGCGGGAATAAAAGGAAAGTAAGACGAATTTACATAGTTACTCCTCTCTCGCGCACTTCCTCTGAGTACTGTGGGATCCCGGAATTAATCTTACAAAGTGGCTGGTGTCGCTCTGTAAAAATAGGTCATATAATGTATTGGCAGAGAGAGAGAGAGAGAGAGAGAGAGAGAGAGAGAGAGAGAGAGAGAGAGAGAGAGAGAGAGAGAGAGAACCCGGATTCATCTCAGACGGGTAAGGTAAGTGGATGGTGCGGAGGTACTTTTCCCCCTACAGTGATTGTACCGTCAATGGATGTCAGAGGGGCGAGGGAACACAGTTATGATAGGGTCTTGATAACGGAAGGAAGAAAATTTCAGGGTTTACTTGTCGGAAGTCACCGATTCGATTTTTTTTTTCTACGTGGCGTCTCTCCTGCGATGTGTTGAGCTGTCGACAAGTTCTAGAGGAAATGCACAAGGAAAGGGAAGGAAGACTTGACGAGATGACTGTGTAATTTTCTGACACCATACAGCATTAACCTTTGAGATTTAAGATTTCATAAGGTCTTTCCAGTGATGTCTTAAGCTGTCGACAAGTTCTAGAGGATCATTGTACGAGGAAAGGAAAGACTTCATGAGATAATTATAATAACTGACACCATGCAGCATTAACTTTTAAGATTTCATAAGGTAAGCTAAAGAATACAATAAGAAATATGAGTGAAATCAATAATGTAGTGATGTTCTTCTCACCTTTCTTTACCTGTGTTGTTCGCCGTGTTAGCTCAGATACCATTAGCGTGTACGTTGAACCACCATTATGTAAGAGTTGGCTTTGAGACGAAGCTAAAATTTTGAGCTAGTTAGTCTGTGATTTATAGTGGAGTGTGTGTGTATGTGTGTGTGTGTGTGTGTGTGTGTGTGTGTGTGTGTGTGTGTGTGTGTGTGTGTGTGTGCGTGCGTGCGTGCGTGCGTGTTTCCGTCTGTCTATTTGCATTTTTCTGGTTGTCAATCTATGTGCGTGCTTTCAAATTGCTCCTGACGGGGTATTGTTGCCTTCAATTGTTGTTTTTGTATGGGAATATTAACCCATAATGTTGGAGTATTGATTGTGCTTTTCTTACCCCACAGCTGTGCATTCCTCCTGCCTTTCATCTCCATATTCGTACAACTTTACCTCCGTCCTCCTCCTATGCCCCCCCCCCCTCTCTCTCTCTCTCTCTCTCTCTCTCTCTCTCTCTCTCTCTCTCTCTCTCTCTCTCTCTCTCTCTCTCTCTCTCTCTCTCTCTCTCATCCCCAATTCATTCCCTTTCCTCTCTCCTCGTCGTCCCTCTTTCCACTCTTGTCCTCCCATTACTTCCCCTTCCATTCCCTTGCCTCCCCTCAGATTCTCTCCCTTTCCCTTCCCATCCCTATCTCTCCCTCTCTCCCTCTCTCCCTCTCTCCCTCTCCCTCTCTCTGTCTCCACCGCCCCTTCCCCCTTACTCCCCACCCAAGCTCATTTCTCCCATCGACCCGAATCCTTCCTGCAAAAACTTGTCTGTTATAAGGAATTTTTGATAACAGGTCTCTATTGTTCGCACGGCACCACTTACTCTCGGCTGGAGCTGTACCGCCGTGAGCCTCAGCCTGTGATTTGAGGCCACAGAAACAGTTAACAGAAGGAAGGCTGCTTTTTTTTTTTTTTTTTTTTCGTCTTCTTCTTCGACGTCCCTCTAACACGTAACAGGGTACCGGTGATGGTGGTGGTGGTGGTGGTGGTTCTCCAGATGTATTAAAGCTGGCCTGTAACTAAGACAAGGTTTATACTTCATACTGGTGGGAAAAGTTTTAAAGTAAGTTTTTTCTCTATCTTTTTAGTATTATATGTAGTTTTTTTGTGGGTGTACATTCTCTAAGGTTACTTAAATGAAGTGGTCATTGATATTTTTAGTTTATTTTGCGTGATTTACTCATTTGCAGATTTTTATATTTGTTTTAATGTCGTTTTTAACCCCTTCAGTACGGTGACGCGTTTTCATCTTCACTCTGGCTACTATTGACAGATTTTATACAGCTTCAGAAACTCGTGTGGGGATTAAAACAGTACAGACTCTGTCCATTAATCTTCTGGCCACCATACACTATACTTATATCTATGAATGCCTCTAATCATACCAAAAAAATCACGATGAAAAGATGTCCCAGTACTGAAGTGGGATAAATCATCACCACCACCACCACCACCACCACCACCACCAATTCCACCCATCATCTTTTACAAAGCTAATTCTTTACTCTTCTCTATGAAAATGTTGATACCCTGAAGTCATGAATATAAGACAGGTAGTTATTATTATTTCAAGTTAATTATTCTTTAAAGTGAAGTAATTACGATGGAAACAGTGTACAATAGCGGAAGGGAATAGCCAAGGATAGCTAATTTCCTCTGTCAGTCTGTTGAAATGGCGCAAGAGACAACTATAATTATGCTATTACTTCTGCATAGTATTTCACCACCTTTCCTTCCCGTCAAGTTTGCTGTTCTTTTGTTGATATGTTGGTGGTGGTGGCGGTGGTAGTGGCGGCGGCGGCGGTGGTGGTGGTGGTGGTGGTGTTTGTACTTGTGACTAGTGGTAGGGGTCATCATTGTGACTGATGGCAATGGTGGTGGTGGTGCTGGTGCTGGTGGGGAGTGGTGGTGGTGACGGTAACAGTAGCAGCAGGTGGAAGGGGAGAAGTGCTGAAGTGGTAGTAGTGCCGAAAGAAAACCCTTAAATGAAAAAAAATCAAAAAAGACGAAAAGCACGGAAGTCCCATCTTTTTTTTTTTTTTTTCTTTTTTTTTCATCTTTCCCAATCACCTTCTCACGAGTCACGCAAAGTAGTGCCGAACCAACCAACACTGAACACACTCAATATATATCCGATACATTTTAACAGAAAGCTAGAAATACAAGACATTCCATTTGAGACCGAGAGATGCATTGGAATCTACGTAAACTCATTGTCATTGTGAAGATATATTGTAGTGTATCCTTTGCATTATTCAAAGTTGCTTAGTTTTAGTTCCGGTATTCACCAGATGAACATGAACGTCCTCCAGATAAACCTAACCCCTCACTGGGTCGCTCTGATCACACCAGTAAACAGCTTACTTCCATATTCAGAAACACTTCAGCGCTGCACCTCCACTGTTTCAAAAGGTTACTGTGACACAAGTTTTCAGAAGGTGTTTTTATGGTTCTAATGACAAATAAACAAGGTTCCTATATAACTAAAAGGAGAAGTACCCTCAGAAACCCGTCTTGTACTCTCCGTGGCCATGGAAAATAGTAGTGGTGAGAGAGCACAGCGTTTCTGAATACGGAAAATAAATTCACAATCCCGAGCAAGACTCAATCTTCCGACCTCAACAATGCAGGCCAGCGCGTCACCACTGTACCAGGAAGGAGCTAATGTTAATATATAAATAATAAAAAAAATTATTTCAAATATAAGTTCATTAATATATGCATAGATAAAACCACTGATTGCTGCACAATGTTTTCGTAATTGCGGTGAAAGGGTGCTAGATATTATTCTGCCTCATGCGAGACCAATAACTTTCATTCATTGTTCAGTGAGTTACCAAACGAATACCTTGACAGTCAGCTATTTCTCAGATGCATCCATGTTCTCTCTCTGTCTTTGGGTCATGGTTGATGTAACATTTGTATTATTTTCATTCTGTGTTCACATTTACGTATGAAAGATGCATCGTTATCAGATCTTGGAAATTTATGATGAGTGGACGATGTTCATTCATTCATTCATTCATTCGTTCACTTCAGTCAATTAGTCAGAAAGTCACGAGGCGGCGCTCAATAGTGATGGCCGCAGTGTGAAAGTGGGCGTTCCAATAAGTGAAGGAGAGGGAGGACCAGCGCCTGCGTCTGTCATCACCTGCCCAGTGGCCTATTCAGTGTTCCTTTTATGTGGCCGTCTGTCTCACACCGCTAATTAAGTAAGTAATTAAGTTGGATGACAAGCGTGCACTCCTTTGATGCGAGAATCTAGACTACAGAAAAATTAGAAAGAGAGCGG
>CM035188.1:18148226-18161119 GCA_020233015.1 Callinectes sapidus | reverse complement strand
CCTTTCCCCGGCCGGCTGACCTTGAACGAGCAAAAAATAAAAAGTAAAAAACAAAAGAAAACAAGTAGGCTTCAATCTCCTGAACCCAGCAACAAGAGTCCATGAGAAGTAATGCCTACCGGTGATGCATAGGCCTACTATTGAGCTGTCCACGTGCCTAGATCGTAGTATTCGTCTGCCGTTATTAAGCCTAAAACTGTACCCAAACTGGACCCAACGCTACACGCCTACGTCATTCTATGGGAGCTGCTGCAGCAAGACTCGTCCTCATTAATTGCTTCGCTCCGGACTTTTGAGTTGTGGCGGTCGTGCTCAGTCGCTCAAGGCCGGTGCTCCCCAAGGATTATACAAGGTTGTTATAAATTCAGTATAATGCTATGGCAAAGATATACGGAAAAGAGTCTAAAGTGACGATTGATGAGCACGTCGGCGCAGAGAAAAATGTCACTTGGTAAATTTATATTTTTTTCTGTCTTGCGATGAGTGTCTTTAATTACATGGTCATCATGCACGGCCCGACTTCACCCGTGCTGTGCGCTGCGAGACTAGAGAGAAGGGTGGATATTGCGTACAAATTTTAAAGAAACATCTGAAAAGGGGTGGAGAATTTCTAGCTGGAAACGTGTGGCATCTTTTCATGACATGTAGTGCCGACGTCCCCCCGACACGCGCGCAGACCCCAGTAACACTTACGGACCAGAGGGGGAAGGTTGGTCGCCGTGCCTCTGGAGCTTCGTAACAATTAATTACAAAGGTTATCTATTTTAGTGAAAAAAGTGCAATAATATGTATGATAATTATCTAATCATGTGTTTAATCGTACTTTCGGAAAGTTAGACAAGTGAAGGAAGATAAGACACCGCTGCACACACGGGTTGCTGTTATGTTGAGTGAGTAAACTTGAAAAATAGTACATATACTTGTGTTTAGTTACTGCTGCTCATCCTCTACTATGTGTAAAATGTATTGGAAGGGATGCATTCGTGGTGTGTGGTGCAGAATACCCAAGCTGGTCACCATCTACAGCGTGCCATGGACTCTTGCTGCCGTCAATCCTGTACTTAGTATGAACAAGTGATGACGAGCGTGTGTGAGTGTATTTATGTGAACGTGTGTGTGTGTGTGTGTGTGTGTGTGTGTGTGTGTGTTTGTGTGTTTTGTGTACTTGTTTGTGTAGAGAATTTGTGGTGATGCTCGTGTGAATGTGCTGTCATGCCGAACGCCAAATGTCAGTGTGTTTGTGTGCGTACGAGTGTAACGCTTTGCTCTCTTACCACGACTATTTTCAAAGTCGGGTATTCGAGAGTGTTTTTCCACTTAATAATGTACAAATCTTATCAATCTGTCTGTAAAATCGTAACAACACCTTAATAACTCGTGTAAATTTGAATAAAGCCTTTTGAAATGGTGGAGGAGAAGCACAGTAGTGTTTGAGAATGCTGGGCTAAGAGTGACGTGTGCGGCGCGTAAGGCCGGTGGGTAGGCGTAATGTTGTGTTGGGGGCCGGGAGGGTGGCGGGGGGTAGGACTATGTTGTAATGGATTATGTCACAGCAGCAGCAGCAGGAGGAGCCGTGGTTTGGACCATAGTGGTGCGTTGCGTTAGGACAGTTTTGGTTTTAGTGTTGTGTGTTGTGACTCAGGCTTGGCGCTACTTCCCTCCACATCACCGCTGCCGCCACAACCACCACCACCACCGCCACGACTCACTCTCTTTGCTGCTCTCTTCGTCCCGTCAGAGTAACTGGGGCTCTCTAAGGCGCCGCCTCTCTTCCTCCCCGTCGCACGCTTTTCTTCTTTACCTTTACCATATAACAATTATTGTTATGAGCTCTTTTTTCATGTACTTTTTCCCCCACTTTCTCTCTATGATATGCAATTATTTTGGAGTGAAAGACAAGTGCATTTATATTCTTATATTTATTATGTTATAACACACACACACACACACACACACACACACACACACACACACACACACACACACATGACCGAGACAGCACGTTACCGCAGATCTAAACAGATTACATTAATTCGCAGCTTAATTCACAAATTTGCTGTACTAAATTGTTTATGATATTAAGTGACAGTAGTGTTGCGTTAGGCGTATTAGACCCCCATGAAAAAACTGTCATGACGGAATTGTTGCTTTGAATTAATATGAAATATGAAATGAATCCCGTACAAGTTCAAGGACAAGCATGAGGTCAGGTTCAATGTGTGAGCAATCAGAGGAATAAACTGCGTCACGCGGGCAGTGCAGAGCAGCACGCGTACAGAACAGCCTCCCTTCCTTCCTTCCTTCCTTCCTTATTGTCTCCTGTCTCTCTCCCTTACACTGCTTGCTTGTCTTCCTCCTATCTGTACATACGCCACACGGCCCACATATGTGGCATTATTATTATTATTATTATTATTATTATTATTATTATTATTATTATTATTATTATTATAGTTGTTGCTGTTATTAGTGCAGGCACTGTTGCTATTCCAATATAGAGTTTGAATCATTAATAACCATTAGTACCATTTCTAAAACTAATGTTGATAGTATTGCTGTTGCTAAAATCATTGTAGTACTGTCGATACTACTATGTATTGTAATATGTGTATTACATAATGATTATTGTAATAATAACAAGAATGGTACGATTCAAGGGGTGGGATTAGTTGCGTTGAGTGATGATGACAATAATAATAATAATAATAATATTAATATTATTATTATTATTATTATTATTATTATTATTATTATTATTATTATATCTACTATTATTACTGCTACTACTACTACTACTACTACTACTACTACTACTACTACTACTACTACTACTACTACTAGTAATAATAGTAGAAGGTGTGAATGACGAATATACATATTTTTCTTCATATAAATATAGTGATTCTGTGTGAGGCTTCCCAAATTGTTAGTGAAACTAAGTCTGTAATTTTTATGACGAAATAACATTAAGTCAATGAAAAACTTGAAAAAAGTGTTCTTAGCATCAAAATCACATCATGTATAAGCACAGCAAAATTTGGAGTGGTGTAAATCATTGCTTTTGTGAAGTGATGACGCGACTGGTACTGTAGAAACTGTGCTTGACAGGTGCCAGATAAGACTGTGTGTTGGCGTCATGGGGATCGATGCTGTGTGACGAGAAGCACAAAGATGTGGGAAATACAATGAAGGCTTGCAAGTTGATGATAGACGAGTGCTGTAACCTTATGTGGAGATGTGCCGCGTGAAGGCCTCGCCCAGACACTAGAAGACCTCCCTTGTTCGCTTATAGTACTAACACTGCCTGCGATGTACTGCAAATACTGGTAGCAAACCAACACAAAGATGAAACTGTAGTTAAAGAGAGTGTAGTCTTTTAAGCATTATTTTACTTGAACAAGAGAACACATTATGTAGATTACTTAATATGAAAGTGTGTATGTATAGAATGGAAAGTTCAACTGAGCTGCCTTATCGTTTGATATCCCATCACTACGGACCCAGTGTTAGTGATGCTAAAATATTAAAATAAATTAATGTGATAGACAGTTCGCTGTATCTCGAGAATCAGATGGAATGGTGAAGGGCAGGCTGAGAGTTTCTCCGCCATCCGTGTGTGTGTGTGTGTGTGTGTGTGTGTGTGTTGGTGATATTTGCACTTGAGCTGCGGTTCATGCTTACTTATTTTTTTCCTTCCCATAGAAGAGAGAGAGAGAGAGAGAGAGAGAGAGAGAGAGAGAGAGAGAGTCTGTGTTTGTGATGCTCATTCTTCTTCTTCTTCTTCTTATTATTATTATTAGTAGTAGTAGTAGTAGTAGAAGTAATAATATTGTCAGTAATAGTAGTAGTAGTAGAAGTAGTAGAAGTACTAGTAGTGTCATCAATATTATTATTATTATTCTACTTAGAAAATGAGTTCTTGCTATTTTTTTTTGTTGGATTGTGATTAAAAGTACGTACGAGTACTTTGGCATTGTTATTTAATATCACTTCTCTCATAACCTCGCCTGCCATGTGTACATTCACTGCCGCCACGCAACACAACACGCTGGAAATAGAATAGGTACACCGCGATACCTACGAGAGAAGCATTCGTTTTTTTTATGGTAGTGTGTGTGTGTGTGTGTATGTGTGTGTAAATATGACTCTGCACATACACACAAACATAAGGATACAATAATATTAATGCGAAATAAAGAAAGCAACATGACCTTTTAAATACCAGAACCCCACAAGACCTATTGTTAAACTGAGCCCTGCCACAGTGTGCAGACCAGACCAGGAGGTGCCTTAGGTGCAGTCGACCTATCAGCATTCCTCCACCAAGCAGCTGACATACCTACGCTGCCAGTAAATGGTGGAAATGCTACTTTTACCCCATTTTTCTCCTAGTCCTAGTGACAGTAACACATGGATATTGAACTTCAGCAATCATGTTAAGGGATACAGGAGGATGGAGGTGAAGCACAGGTAACATAAGGTAACAAATCTAGGCGTTCGATACAGGAGGTCCCGCGTAGGTACTGCTTCGCTAACACACGCCATTTTGCTCCGCGCCAGCCTTCCCCTGCCTGGCCGCGTTCATCTTACCCACGGTGTACCTACGTAGGAGCGGTGGGAGGCAGCGAAATCTTGACCTACTGGTGCTACACTAGGCTACATGACCAGTGTTTTTTGTATGTGTGTGTGTGGCAGCTCGATTCTGCTGAGTTTCATAGGTGGATAAGAAGTTTACCTATTTTCACAGTGGCGCGCTGAAGTACTTAAGGAGAGAACTGCAGTGATGAGAAAGTAGTTGGTAGATACACAGTCGGCTTTCGAATTGCCCTTGTAGTGTGTGTGTATTATGTATCGCTGCTTTTTTTGTTTTCCGTGATATGATAGTGATGAAGATTGTGCCTGAGAGATGACTAGTGACGTGTTCGGTCCCACGACGCTGGCTTCGGCTTCGGCTTCAGGGGTGACGCTCAAAGATGGAGTGAGGTGCGGAAGGTGAAGGGAATGATGCATTGTGAGGCTGTTATGTGAAGGTGTGAGATCATGGCTTTCACCATTCACCTAGGGGAGCGAGAAAACGTGAAGGTAGTGGTGGTGGTGGTGGTGGTGGTGTTGGTAGTGACGTAACTGCAGCTGCCACACAGGTAATACACGTCCACATAGGTACTGCTTATATACAACACCTTATTTCATTCGTAAGTGTAGCTTATATAGTTCATTTGTTTGTGATGATAGTGTGGTGTGGTGTTTTGCGTTTGATAAGGATGAATAAAAGACTTGGTTTTACTACTGCTGCTACTACTACTACTACTACTACTACTACTACTACTACTACTACTACTACTACTACTACTACTACTACTACTACTGGTGCTGCTGCTGTTATTACTTTTTTATCGTTCACTGCTTTGTTCTATATACATTAACTCCTGGTCGTACTTATCGTAGTGTAATAAAGTATTCGAGAAAGATTCCTGAAGATTTGTCACTGCTATCATTTGTAATCCTTTCTGCTGCTGCTGTTGCCACCACCACCACCACCACCACCACCACCACCACCACTACCACTACCACCACCACTACTACTACTACTACTACTACTACTACTACTACTACTACTATAAAAAAAAAAAACACCCATTGAGTTTGTTTATTTTCATGTGCGTAAGTTCAGTAGCTTAAAATGTTACAGATGTGCGTATCTGTTACTCGAGGAAGAACTACAAGCTTATACAAACAGCTACCTATTTCGTCTAGGAAGAATTATAATCACTTGGCTGTTCTTTTAAAGCGCGTTCTCATCTTGTACTATTCTGGGCGCATCTTGAAATGGTCCACGTGCAGTTGGCTATGTCCTGGTAGCATTAGCATTGGTGCAAATGGGAAGGTTTGGTTACAATATACTCGTACACTTGTTCGGAGTTGTATTTTGCGTGACTTCCTGTGGTCTGGTAAGTCTGTGTGTTGGGCATTTACGTGGTCTGGTGAGTATTTGGTGGCGAATTATCTGGAGATTTAAGTGGCCTCTGTGGGATATCAAGGAAATGAGGCGTTTTTGTATTTTTTTTTTTTTTGGGGGGGTATGTAAATAATAAAGGTAACTAGTATTTCTCTCTCTCTCTCTCTCTCTCTCTCTCTCTCTCTCTCTCTCTCTCTCTCTCTCTCTCTCTCTCTCTCTCTCTCTCTGACATTATTGCTTACGTGTAGATTACCGAAATATTGAGTGTAAAAAGTGGATTAGTATGTTTTTTTCTGTGTGTGTGTGTGTGTGTGTGTGTGTGTGTGTGTGTGTGTGTGTGTTACAGAATTGAACTATTTTTTTCATTCCTTCCTTAAACATCGCGAGGTCAAATTCATTAATATTAATGTGTAATACTTGTATGTGTGTCTGTTTGCGTGTTGTTGTGTGTGTGTGTGTGTGTGTGTGTGTGTGTGTGTGTTTGTTTTGTGTGTGTGTGTGTGTGTGTGTGTGTGTGTGTGTGTGTGTGTGTGTGTTTGAGTGAGAGAGTGTTTGAGCGCACTACACACACACACACACACACACACACTTCATAAAGTACAATCGCTACTTTTCATAATTATAAACACTCAGCCATTTCGACGACAAAGTAAAGAAGAACAATCAGTCGTATTAGTCGAGCCATTTCTCTCACACGAAGTCTTTACAAAGATTCCAAGATCTAACAAAAACAAACAACCCCTTAGATCTTTGTCAGGATGTTTGATTTACCTTATCCGCGCTAAAGTCTTGAACCAGCCAAGCACACATCACCACCAGTGTCTAACTAATATGTCTTGTAGCGGGAGGAGTGAGAGAGAAAGAGATTTTTTTATTAGAAGTGTCAATGGGGAGTATATTGCTTTTGTTTTACACGTACCTATTAAAATGTACCTACGTGGCGTGGTTTTTGTTGATGTAAAGGTCATGTGTGAAGATAATGTGAGCAACCTGAGGGGTTTATTTGTTCTTGATTTAGAGAGAGAGAGAGAGAGAGGGACTCATTTTCTCTTTGGCATATGCTTGAGAACCTGTCACAGCTACTTTCTCTAAAAATATTCCTTCGAGTGACAAACCTTGCCCTCCTACCTTCACCTGACCTATCCAGTCTTACCTACTATCTCTCTCTCTCTCTCTCTCTCTCTCTCTCTCTCTCTCTCTCTCTCTCTCTCTCTCTCTCTCTCTCTCTCTCTCTCTCTCTCTCTCTCTCTCTCTCTCTCTCATATGGAAGCGTAATATTGGCGTTGTGTCGTCCATCTCCGTATCTGTTCTATCTTATCAAACATTTTTTCCGAGTGCTATCAATCCCATGCAATCAAAACCAAGGTGAAGCTGGAATCCGCGTGTGGAGGGCAAGTGTTGTTAGGTTAAAAGTTAGTCGCTGGTGCCCTTTCTTTTTTTTTCATCTACCTATGTTTTTATATCGATGGGTCTGCCAAGAAGTGGTTTGTCTCATTACCTGTTTCTTGTGCGTTGGTGGAAGTTGTAATGATTCTTTTCGTAAGTTTTGGTGCAGTATCGCTGGACTGAAGTAGGTTGAACAGGACCTCCCTCAAGCACAACTAGCGATACCTTGTTCAGTGCACCACGTATCATTATGTAGGTACAGGCCAGCTCCAATCCAGTCGGAAGTCAGTGATTGTGCGCAGGTGGCTGGCTATTCACGCTCACTCTTCCCACCTATTTTGAGAGGGAAAACTCGCCTTCAAAGTCCGATTTTTCCGTGCGTTATTTTCTGTGGTAGGAAGAAACTTGCATCCGGTTATGGTGGTGTGATTCCGTGAATGCCATGTTGCTTCCCTTCCATTATGATGTGATTTATAGTAATGGAAGGAATCTGCGCTGTAGTTAAGTGTGGTGGTTTTTGCGTTGGCTTCATGCGAGGTCCGTGCGTTGTAGTGTACATGGTTAAGTGCAAAGACGTCATAGTGTTAATGAAATGGTAGTTTTTTGTTCAATGATACTTGCACTCTCTTATATAAGTAAAAAAAAAAAAACGCACACACTCACATGGTCGCGCACATGATGCTTGCGCCACACCATCACCACCACCACCACCACCACCACCACCACCACCACCACCACCACCACCACCACCACCAAGATCTTAATTAACAAGTGCCTACGTGTGGACAGGAAAAGGATTTGGATGAGTGGTGAGGCTTCCAGACTGAGCCTATTGGTAGACAGATTATGGGCATGATTATTGTTAATTTCTGACATTAGTGTGTATCTGGGTGTAGAATCGTTGACGCTGTCTATTGACGTTTATTTAACATATAGAAAACTCTCGCTCTGCTTCAAGGACTGCACGAGTAACTGCGAACCTCAGCTCCACGAAATGAGAGGCGGGCGTTGAATGAACTTTGTGGGGTTTGGCGTATCAGTGGTTTATTGTCAGGATACATGAAAAGCTGTCACGATTATCATCAATGCTTATCGGTCTGTATCAGAAGCATCGCACGCACACACACACGAACAAATACACATACCAGGTCGCGATAACTGAAAGGACAAGAAGCAGTGCTGGTAAACATTACTTTCTTCTCTTCGCGCTTGTCTGTTTACCAAAATATGTTGCAACACTACGCTTCCCACTTTCCAACAGCACACTTTAGTATCTCACACGCGTACCCTGCTCAGTCCAATGAAGGATCGGGGGAGACCTTGTAGTTATGTTAATGATGGTTGGAATATTGGAGCTTATGTGTATTATGGATGGCATTTGTAACTTGTGCGTCATTCCGTATGTGTAATTAATCAGTAATGTTTAATGAATGTAGGATAATGTATAAGGAAGGAGGAGGAGAAGTGTGTGTGTGTGTGAGAGAGAGAGAGAGAGAGAGAGAGAGAGAGAGAGAGAGAGAGAGAGAGAGAGAGTAGCTTTAGAAAGTAAATGGCAATCTGATCTTGAAAAAAGTTTGAATCCTCCAAAAAAAAAAAAGAGACGTTTTCTACATTTTTTCCTTCTTCCACCTCCTTCATTAGAACATTGATTTAATTTCGCTATCCAGGGTTTTCTGTGGGGATTTCCTCGTATGACTGGGCATCTCGATCTCGTCTGCGCTCCCCAGCCTCGTGCCTTCATTTTTCCTCCCGCTCATGCCGTGAAAGGTTGCGTCTCGTGTGAAGCTGTACTTGTCATTTACTTCTTCCCTCCCCACCTGGCCAGCCTAATGAAAAATGTCTCGCTACTGACTCTGCTTTCTGCCATTGTCGGTGTTTTCTCCCTCCTCCTCTTCCCTCCTCCTCCTCCTCCTCCTCCTCCTCCTCCTCCTCCTCCTCCTCCTCCTCCTCCTCCTCCTCCTCCTCCTCCTCCTCCTCCTTTCTTTCTCTCTCCTAACTGGCGCGTAAAGAGGAATAGCTTCACAGGATATAAAAGTCAAAATAATCAGGTAATCCATTTTTCATACTTGTAAAGAGAAAGGAAGAAGAAGAAGAGGAGGAGGAGGAGAGGAGGAGGAGGAGGAGGAAGGGGGAAAAAAAGAGGAAGGATAGCTGAGGGATGGGAAAGAAAACCATGATGATGATGATGATGATGATGATGATGTTAAAAAAAGGGGAAAAAAAAAAAGAACAAGAAAGCGCTGGAGGTAAACGAGGGAGAAAGGAAGGGAGAGATAAGAGGATGGGGGAGGAAAATGGAGGAAGAGAAAGAGGGGTTATCAAGAATGTTTACAAAATCACGAGCTTTTCCTCCTTTATTATTAGTAAAAGACCTGATGGGATAAAAGGAGAGCGAGAGCGAGAGCGAGAGAGAGAGAGAGAGAGAGAGAGAGAGAGAGAGAGAGAGAGAGAGTAGAAGATCGAAAAAAAAAAGTTATTAGCTTACGAAATAGTCATGAAAAAAAAAGGTTTAAAGAGTAAAGAGTGACTTTTAAGGGCACAGCATTTTTAAGGAGCGAGATTTTAGCATTCACTTGAAAGAGAATTACTTCGGCGGATAAATATTCCAGTCATTCCGAGAAGGACGCTCTTAACTGGTGAATAGGATGCTCGGGGGGAGATAAGCACTTCATTTTCATAGGAGTAAAAAAAGACGCGTTCGCAAAAGAAAGTGTTAGTAGTGATTTTTTCTCGGAGTTCAAGAAAGGTACAGACACACGCACAGTTGAAGAGTACGAGTAAGTTAATATAATAGTTGTGTTTAAAGTCAATTGTTTAGAGTTTTTTTTTAATGGGATGTATAAGGCAATAGTTTGATAAGGTTTGATAATGTTTGACAGATAGTTTGAGATATATACAGGTACATATATAATTTTTAAAAAGTTATATGGAATGATAGATGGAGAGGTAGGCGAATAGTTGTAGAAACAGATGAAATGATACACACACAGATAAATAGATAAATGAACAAAAAATAAATAAAAATAAAAGAAAAACTGAATGGAATAAAGAAAAAACAGATAAAATGAAACAAAAACACACACACACAAAAAAAAATCATCACAAAAAAACCCAACATCTCTCCCCCCAAAACCCAAAATGACAAAAACAAACTAAAAAACCTAAACAAACACTCTTAATCCACAAACGTAATGGGACTAGGGCTCTCTCTATTATTCACGTCATTATTGGCTTAATTATGCAAAATACCTCTCATCAAGGTGAGCCGTAAAGGTGATAATCGCTCACTCAGAGGCTTCTCGGCTTACGTTTACTACCTCAAGGGAGCGAAACGCGAAGAGTGCTAAAGGGGGGGAGTGATTAATTGCCAAACGCGCGACGGGGAGGCTGGCGTGGGCGTAAAGGAAGAAGGGGGAAGAGGGAAGAAGAGGGAAGAGGAAAGAAGAGGAAAGAAGAGGGAAGAAAGGAGAAGAGGGAAGAAGAGGGAAGAAGGAAAGGGGAAGAAGGGGAAAGGGAAGAAGAGGTGAACAAGACGAGAAAAAGGGTGGGTAGGGAGCCACAAGAGGTAAATAAATGAGGGGTGGAGGGGAGATAGGAAGGTAGTGACGTAGGGGAGAGATAAGAGACACTGGAAGGATATGTGGGAAGGAAAAAAAATACAAAAGTAGAAGAATAGCAAATAAAAAAAAAGTAAAAGAAAAAAACTAAAAACAAGCTAAAAATAAGATACGATAAAATGTCAGTTAAAAAAAAGGGAATAAAAGGAAAATAGAAAAAATAAAAAAATAATAATAAAAAAACAGGAGATTGGAGGAAAGAACAAGAGGAAATGGGGTAGCAAGGGAGAGATGGAGAGGAAGGAAATAATAGGGAGTGGAAAGATGAAAGAGAAAAACAAATTGAGAGATGGAGGGAAAGGAACCTTGAGAAAGAAAAAAAGAAGATAAAATAAAAGGAAAAAGGATGGAATGATGGTAAAAGGAAGCAACTAATGAAAAGAAAGCCAAAGAAGGAAAGTAAATAAGAAAAAAAAAACTTGTTAGGGAGAGTATGAGGAAATAATGAGGTAGATGAACAAAAGAGAAGATCAAAGGTAGACTGGAAGGAAGGGGAAAAAAGAAAAGAACAAAAAAGAAGGTAATGGAGCAAGAAAAAAGAAAAAAAAATATATACTAGCATCAATGGAAAAAAAAATCTATACATAAAATCTAACTTAAACTCGAATATAAAGTAAAAAAAAACATTATTTCACTTTACCTATAAAAAAATTAAAGTGAAACAAAGAAAAAAGTTAGAAAGTGGTAATGGAAAGAAAAAAAGGAGAAAACTATATTATCAACGAACAAAAAAAAACATGTATAAGTAAATCTAACCTGAACTTGAATATAAAGTGAAAAAAAAACCGCATTTCAGTTTACAATCAGAGTGGAATTGAATAGGAAGGGAAGCAGCCGGCACATGCATGGAGGCTTTAAAGGGTTCCTGTTCCGTCAAGGTAGTGTGAATGGTATAGTCTACACGCTTGGTATGTTCCCTGAAAGCACAGGTCGAGTGAGACGTCTCGTGTTTAATTAAGCTTGTCGCCCCCTGTCCCCTTAACCTAAACTGTCCCCTAACTTAACCTCTCCTACCCTAACCAAACCTAACTTATCCTAACCCAACCTGACTTAACCTCTTCTACCCTAACCAAACCTAACTTATCCTAACCCAACCTGACTTATCCTAACCTATCCTGTCCCCTAACCTAACCTATCCTAACCCAACCTAGCTTAATCTATCCCCTAACCTAAGCTAATCTATCATCTCCCCCCTTAAACTATCTCCAATCCTAACGTATCTTATCCTAACCCAACTTGTTCCCTAACCTAAGCTGACCTATTGTATCCCCTTTACTTAACCCAACATACCTCTTCGCTCAGGTTTATTCTTACTATGCAACCACCATCACTACCACCCCACAGTGACCGCTTGTCGCCTTGCCCTCTACAGCTCTTCGGGAATAGTCAACTGAATGGAGAGCCACTGGGAGTCACTGGGAGTCACTAGAAACGATGATCATACAGAAAAGCGATAAAAAAAGACATAAATTGTAAATATCAACAATAAAACAATGAAAATAACAAAGAAAAAGCAAAAGAAAACTGGACAATATGAAGAAAATAACCTAAACAATTAAACACAAAAGAAAATAAGAGACTTAAATAATCAATGAGCAAAGACTGGAAAATGTAAAGAAAAATCACCCAATCAATTAAACACAAGCAAAACAAGAGACAAAGAATCACTAAAGATGAGCAAAGACTGGAAAATATAAAGAAAAATCACCCAATCAATTAAACACAAACAAAACAAGTGACACAGAATCAATGAAGAAAGAGACATGAGCAAAATTAGCAAACAGAAAAGTGTCACCGTCGTTCTAGCTGGTCCCCTTCTCGCCTCCCACTCCAGAGCATTCCCACAGACACCAAACATGGCCGCTACCCTATTACCACCTCCTCAACCCCTTAATTGCATGCTAACAGCCCTATAACGCCACTACACTCACCCA
>CM035188.1:18124979-18142133 GCA_020233015.1 Callinectes sapidus | reverse complement strand
AGGAGGAGGAGGAGGAGGTAAGGTTAGCGTAGAAAAAGGAGGCTAAGACGATGAGGGAACGAGAGGAGAGAGGAGAAGAGGGGATTAAGTCTGAAGAGGACAAGAAGGAGGAGGAGCAGGAGGAGGAGGAAGAGGAGGAGGAGGAGGAGGAGGAGGAGGAGGAGGAGGAGGAGGAAGAGGTACATCATACTGACACGCGTGAGGTCACATGATGAGTTTGTCGTGTCATCACCTTCTCTTCTGTTTTCTTCTTCTTCTTCTTCTTCTTCTTCTTCTTCTTCTTCTTCTTCTTCTTCTTCTTCTTCTTCTTCTTCTTTTTAAACAACCTTTCGGTACATGGTCAATGAAATAATAGAAGTGAAAAAGAAATAAAAAAGAAAAACCTATCTTGATATATAAACCTATAAATCTCATTCCTCGTTTTTTTTTTTTCAAGTTTTTGTTGTTTTATATTTTTAAACTAACCATTCTAATAAGTTAATGAATGAAGAAAGGAAAGAAATACGAGGAAATACACGTGTTAAACTTATTCATTTATTTTGATCGTGTTTGCTTTAATGATATAGTAATGTTAACTTCTCATGATTAGTGTTATTTTTCGTTATTTTGGGGGAGATAACCTTAGTTAATTTTTCGGCTGAATATATGTAACTGTAACCTTTCTTAATTATCTTTATTCTGTCGTCTTTACTTTCTAATTCAACTTTCTTTTATCCATTTTCCTCTTTTTAATTTATACTTTTTGTCACATCTACATTATATAGTTTTTTTAGTGAGAAACTGGCTAAAGGTGATATAGTTATTGTTCCTTATCTTAAAGTCTTACTCTACACATGTACATATATACACTTTTTTAGCTCACTGTACAAATTCCCTCACTTAATCAAAATTGTCGCTCTTTTATACCTTTATTTCCAATTATTTACTCTTCCTTTATGTAATCTCTCAATATCTTACAATTCCTTTTCCACTTTTTATTTACCTTTCTTTTTTACCTTAACTTATAAATTTTCTTTCTCTGCTTTCAACATACTCTCTCTCTCTCTCTCTCTCTCTCTCTCTCTCTCTCTCTCTCTCTCTCTCTCTCTCTCTGATGAAAGTGTCGTAATTCTTCCATTGCGTACATGTTTTATGCTTATCACTCTATTTTTCTGATGTTTCTTTCAGTGCAGTGTCCACGTAATTATACCATCAAGTCACTCTGTTATTGTGATCATTGTTGTTATTCTGATGTCACTCGATGTTAATCTTGGGGAGGTGTTAGTCGCATGTATACTCTCTCTCTCTCTCTCTCTCTCTCTCTCTCTCTCTCTCTCTCTCTCTCTCTCTCGCTCTCGCTCTCTCATTCTTACTTTTCTTAGTTTTCTTTCCATTACTTTTTATAGAACGCTTTTCAAAATGCCTCACTCCATCACTTACTTTCTTTTTTTCGTAAGTTACTTCTTTCCTTCCTTGCTTTCTTTCTTTCTTTCTTTCTTTCTTTCTTTCTTTCTTTCTTTCTTTCTTTTCTTCCCTCCTTCCTTCCTTCATTCATTACTCACCTACATATCTCTCCTTTATTTTCTACAATGTTTTCTTCCTTTCATCCTACTTACCTTCTTTGTTTCCTTTCCTTCCTACACTGCCCCCTTTCTTCTCTCCCTCCTTACCTTCCCTCCACCTATTATTTCGTTTCTCCACTGCCAGTATGGACGCCCGCAGGAGCTGTACCGAGGATAGCGGGTTGCTGAAGCTGCATTGTTCAAATCCAAACCTAAAACACAGCATCGGAAACCTTTAACTGAATTATCGTAAGTCTTATAAGAAAAAAATATAAAGGTTCCGACCCAGTTAGACCTCGAAGGGGGGGAGTAGGAGGGACGCAGGGAGGGTGTCGGATCTCGTCTTGGCCAGGTAGCATCGTACTGATCAAAGTAATGAGGATACCTGTAGAGTATTAGTCATTGGGATTCCTTAGTGGAGAGAAGAAAAAGACTTGGAGCTTTTTTTTTTTAAGCTGTGGGTAGTGTGGGTAAGCTTTTTTTTTTCCTCCCATTGTGTGCGGGGATTACATTTTTTCGTGTGTGTGTTTGTGTTTGTGTGTGTGTGTGTGTGTGTGTCTGTGTGTGTGTGTGTGTGTGTGTGTGTGTGTGTGTGTGTGTGTGTGTGTGCGTGTGTGTTTACCTAGTTCATAGTGTCCTGTCTTCCTATCTCCACTTGTCCAGCATTTCCTTCAATTTGTGTATGTTGGTTGCTGTCTGTGTGTGTGTGTGTGTGTGTGTGTGTGTGTGTGTGTGTGTGTGTGTGTGTGTGTGTGTTTGGTCCTCCGTAGTACGTCTGTCCTTGCTTGGTTGGCTTCGTTCCCAGCCATGCAGTGATTAGCTATTTAAGCGAGACAGGAATGCCAAACACCACGCAGAAATATTCCTTCGCATAACAGAGATGGAACGATTCGCCAGTCATGTGAGCGAAGATGAATGGTGGTCGGTTTGTAGTATTTTGATTGGCCATTCCGGACTTTTCCAACAGGACATGATTATCAGGCATCTTTGAAAACTTGAAGAGAATACCCATAGAATAAATTTTCCCTCAAATTATTGGCATGGTTGGAGACATTTACGTTCCGATAGTAACTTTTTCTTCACTACTCGCACGTCCCGTCTATTTCAGTTCACGTTAGGCATAAGCTGCTGTACTACGTCCTCGCATCATATTCACTAACCTAAAAAAATCTAAGGTTTTACACTGCGGCACTAATTAAAACTGCCTGAAGGAATAAATTGAACGTAGCTACTTGTTCTTTACATACGCACACACACACACACACACACACACACACACACACACACACACACACACACACACACACACACACACACACACACACACACCTATCACCTTTAACCTAGACACACTAAGGAAGCATTTATCACAACATCCCTTATGCAAAACTACGCGTTGTCAAAATATAGAGACGTTCCTTTAGTCCTCAGTTGAGTGGCGGCCATGAAAAGCAGCGCTGCGTCCCAGATAGAGACGACAGAAGAAGGAAGTTGAGCAGTGTAGTGAAGGGAACTTCCTTATCCACCCATTTCTCTCTCCCTCTCTCCGCCTCCTTCTCTCTCCGGGCGGCGCCGCAGAAGGTGTGCCGGGCCTAGGTCTGAATTTCATTACCAGTTTTATGATCTCCGCTGACGATTTAATGTGGAGGCGCCCCGCACGAGATAATAAACCAGGGGAACTTGTCCACTCCCCCCACCCCCCCCTCTTTTAGTAATTTCTAGCGTTCACTCGTTTTGATGGTTTATTGCAGGGCGTGGGAGGGTTTAAGGAGGAGGCAGGCAGGGGGTGGGGGGAGGCAGGCAGGCAGGCAGGCAGGAGATGTGTGTGTGTGTCTGCGGCGCATGTGGAGAAGGCAGGGAAAGTTTGTGGACAGCAGCGGGAGGATTGTGGTGGTTGTGGCGGCGGGTGATGCGTGCGGAAGTTAGTGACGGACGGACTGACAGACAAGAAGTGTGAGGAGGAGGATATGTGGAAGTAAGAGAGAGAAAGAGAGAGGGAGAGGGGGGGATGTTGGGGGAGGGAAGAGAAGAACTAGGACGATGTCTTGATGTAGAAAGGAGGAAAAGAGATAGGAATCCGGAAGAGATGTATATGAGAAAGAAAGGGAACTGAAAAAAAAGAAAAAGAAAAGGAGAAGGAGGAGGAGGAGAAAGGGAAAATGAGATGAAAATAATAACAATAATAGAAAAAATGATAGAGGAAATAATAGGAAGGTAAATAAATCAGAAGAAAACGAGATATGAAAAGGATAGGAAGAAAATTGAAAGCCAGGAAGAAGAGGAGGAAAAACAATGATAGATGTACAACGGAAAGAAAACGCAAGATTACGAAAGATAAAACAAGATAGAAAGAGAAACATTTTAAGCATTTAATTATGGCTTACAGTGATACAATAGGATAATTAGATGTAGAATATAACATTGCATATTTTTAGCTCGCCTTTAGGAAGCAATGCCTTACAGAGAGAGAGAGAGAGAGAGAGAGAGAGAGAGAGAGAGAGAGAGAGAGAGAGAGAGAGAGAGAGAGAGAGAGAGAGAGAGAGAGAGAGAGAGAGAGAGAGAGAGGAAGTTTAGTGACCTCTTTATCTTTTTTTTCTCTCATTTAGGTTTCGCAAAATATACTGTTTCCAGGATGCGGACAGATAATGTTCATGGGTGGCTGGAAAGTATGAATTTTTATCCGCTTTTGTATCACATGCTCCAATAACTAAGTGCAGATGTAGTAGTAGTAGTAGTAGTAGTAGTAGTAGTAGTAGTAGATGGAGGTGGAGAAAAGTGTATAACGAATAGAATTTCACACTAAACAAAACGAATGAAAATTTGAATTGATACCAAGAACAATGAAGATAAAATAAAAATATAAAGAAAAGGATGGATTAATAGGGGAAAAAAAAAACAGTAGGAAGAAATAGAATACACACCGAAGAAATAACCACACCACTTACCAAACAAAACGAACGAAAAGTATAATGAACAGCAACAAAAGAAAGAGAGAGAAGAAGAAGAAGAAAAAGGAGGAGAGGAATGAGAGCAGATAAAACTAGTGGTACAAGAAATAAATTTATCTTAAGTACGACAAGAATTACAGCGTGAGGAAGGAAGAGAAGTTACTACAAAAAATCAAGAACTGGAAGGAAACTTGAAAGGATGAGAGGAAAAACAAGCGAACACACCAGACAAGAAAAATGACACAAAAAATAAATAAACCAGATAGACGTATATGTGAAGTGAAGGATACATGATAGAAAACGAACAAAAAAGTTGAAAGAACGATTACCAACAATATATACGCACCAAGCAAGAGAAAAAGGACACAAAAAATAAATGAACGAGAGAGACGTATATGTGAAGTGAAGAATACATGATAGAAAACGAACAAAAAAGTTGAAAGAACGAGTACCAACAATATACTTAAGAGCAACACAAATGTTAAGAAGGTTTTGCCATTAATAATACATGACTGAAGCGAGCTGATAAGAAATGTGTGAAGAAAAATACTTGTAATAAAAGGACTAAGCGAAGGAACTGGTGAAGGAGCATGAGTTAAGGGATGAATCAAGAAATTACCAACATAAACAGTTGATAAGAAGTAAGAAAAAGAAGAAGAACAAGAAGGATGAAGATGAAAAGAATAATGACAGAAGACAGGAGACAAAAGAGGGTACCAAATACACGTAAAAGATTAAAAAGAAGTTGTTCGAAGAAGAAGAAGAAGAAGAAGAAGAAGAAGAAGAAGAAGAAGAAGAAGAAGAAGAACAGGAAAGAGAAAGAGGAGGTCACCGTCTATAAGTATACAGGAAAATGAAAAGAATAATGACAGAAGACAAAGGATAGGAAAGCTTACCGAATATAAGTACAAGATTAAAAAAAGTTGTAATAAGGAGAATGAGAAGAAGGAGGAGGAGGAGGAGGAGGACGAGGAGAATAGGAGGCGGGGAGAGAGAGAGGAGAGAGGAGAGAGGTCACTGTCTACAGGTTTCCAAGGGCGGCAGGGTGGTGGTGGCGGCGGAGTGAACACAGAGCGAGGTGAGTCAAGTCGAGTTGTCTGTTGGCGTCAGTGTGGGTGGGTCTGCCTATGTATGTGGACACGACAACGAAACTCCTCCTCCTCCTCCTCCTCCTCCTCCTCCTCCTCCTCCTCCTGTTTACCTGCCTACCTGCTCCGTGATTTGTGTCTCTGCTCTCCTAAGGCTATTTGCAACACGCCCTCCTCACTGTCCTTCTTCGGTGGGTTATCAGTGACCCTCGTGGGGGGCTGCTGTGGTGATAGGCAAGGCTGTGTGTGTGTGTGTGTGTGTGTGTGTGTGTGTGTGTGTGTGTGTGTGTGTGTGGTGATGTTTTTTTTTTTTTTTTCCTATCGGTTTTGGTGTTGGTTCTTTTGTTGTTGTTGTTGTTGTTGTTGTTGTTGTTCTTCTTCTTCTTCTTCTTCTTCTTCTTCTTCTTCTTCTTCTTCTTCTTCTTCTTCTTCTTTTCTTTTCTTTTCTTTCTTTCTTTTTTTCTTTCTTTCTTTCTTTCTCTCTTTCTTTCTTTCTTTCTTTCTTTCTTCTTCTTCTTCTTCTTCTTCTTCTTCTTCTTCTTCTTCTTCTTCTTCTTCTTTGTCCTCGTCTTTGTCTTCTATTCTCTCTCTCTCTCTCTCTCTCTCTCTCTCTCTCTCTCTCTCTCTCTCTCTCTCTCTCTCTCTCACACACACACACACACACACACACACACACACACACCACACAGTACTGCCTAGCTACAGCCACGGGGAGTGAGGGGGTCAGTGTAGGTTGATAAGGTGCGTTACTCAGCTCACGGCGTGTGGGGGAAAGGTGTGGTGTACTACTCTACCAGGCGTGCGGCGCGGCATGGCGTGCTGGGATGCGTTGGGCGTCTCACACATGCGCCAACCACAAGTGTCGGTGCGTTAGTGGGCGTAACTTGCGTTAGATGGCGTGTGGTGACTTAGTGTTGTAATCTGAAACACTCAGACCTCACCTTCACTGCATTTTTAAGTCTCTATTGTTGAAGTGGCGCTGGTCGGTGCGTTAGTAGGCGTACCTTGCGTTAGATGGCGTGTGGTAACTTAGTGTTCTATTCCGAAACACTGCATTTATAAGCCTCTATATAGTTGAAGTGGCGCTGTTTTTTAAGATTATTTTTTTTATACAGTAGAAGATTAACAGGATTTCTACATTTTTTACAGGAGAAACTGTCTTGACACCGCCGCTGATGATTATCTCTGTGTTGTGGTGAAGGAGCAGACGGTTTCAGAATGCAAGCCTTTCAGTTAGCCGGTTTATTGTTGATGAGGCAATGCGTTGTGCGTTGGACCAGCGTGTCGGAGGCTCCAGTTACAGGAGAGAGAGAGAGCGGTGCGTTTAGGCAGCGTGCCATGGGTTACAGCGTGCACGTGGTGGTGATGCGCTCGTAAGGTGAGTGTGTGTGTGGGGGGGGATGAGGGACACGCAGGCTGGGTGGCGGGGAGTGAGGGAGTGAGTGAGTGAAGTGACGCCACGCATACCTCAACCAGCTCTAGTCCAGCATGCACCAACTCCGCGCCAACATACTCCACTGATCTCTGCCTCCACCGACCCCCCGCCCCCCCTCCCTCTCTCTCTCTCTCTCTGGTTATGAATGGGCGTCATGAGAGAGTTAAGTAGCGTCAGTCGGTAATGATTTTTTAGACAGGTGAAGGTCAAACGGCCCTTTAATAGCAATAAAGATGATAGTTAGGCGGTGTCAGTGCGAGGGATTCGTATGTGCGTATGCTTGTATATTATATTTTCCCGTGCATGTACCCGGCAAACCTTACGCTGTAATATTCATCCTTTTTCTCCCTCAAGTGAGTAATCCTTCACCAGCTGACATTTTGCCCGACCATGACACTCGCTGACAAGCCAAAAGAATCGCCCTTTTTCACACACGTGTCCACTAACAGCATGAACCTTCGCAGCGTGTTCTCTTCCCCAGTCCTGTCATATCTGGTATCACTTCGCCGCCACCGTTATGCTGTTATGCCCCCACACGCCGCTGACACACACCGGCTGACACGTTATACCCCACACACACACGTACTCTGGGTATGTTTCTCCTCCCTATCAGCTGCTCATCTAATCCCCTCCATTTCATCCGTGCTACAGCTGCTTTTATGCCTCCATTTGTCCCTTTCTCTATCCGTTCCTGCGTCTCTTGTCACACTTTCTTCCTCCATCCGTCACTCTTCGGTCTCCTCCAGTCCCTCTCCCTTTAGTAATTCGTGGAATTTTTAGTGTATTCGTTGCCCTGACGCATACCACTCGGCGTCGACCTGCTCTCTGTTATCAGCGTTCCTTCCTGATAAGATAATGTTGTCACCAAATGGCCTAATGTGTGCCTCTTGGTCAGCATTGCAGCTTCCCTATGCATGCTCCTGCTGTGTTCGTTCTTGATTTGTCCATGGCATCCTCGTTTATGCACTGGTTTATTTATAGAACTCGTAACTTTACTCCCAGAATATTGGAGTTGGGTAAATGGGGATATGCTATTCAGAAGCCACACTTTGTACGTGCGTGGCATCAATTCATTCATTGCATATAAAGTGTCGTGAAGGTCTCGAACCAAAGGTAGAAGTGTGTGCTTAGAATTTCCTTGACTGCGGATTACTTTCATGTCGAAATGAGCGCTTCATATGTTTTGTAGGTGGCTAAACGTCACTAATGACGGGAAACTTAAAGGAGACGGGAAACACTCACTTAGGGAATCGATTCGGCAGGAAAAACAAGGAATATGTGTTAAACGTACGTGTGTTTGTCTTTGTCTGAGTGCGTCTGTGGTTCGTATTCTTAAACACATCTGTCCTCTTCCTCCACTATTTCAAAAGGCTTTATTTAAACTTACATGAGTTTATTCAGCTAGTTTTTCATGGTTCTAGAGACAGATTGACAAGATCCCTACATTATGAACTGGAAAATCACTCTTGAAAACCCCTGTTAATAATCCCCGTGGCCTTTGAAAATAGACGTGGTGAGAGAGCAAAGCGTTTCTGAATACGGGCCTGTGTTCCACCTAGAGCACCACGGCGTTACCATCATCGGGGTACAGGAGGCAGCAGGTCCCGTCAACAGCAGCTGTGTATGTTAGCCGCGGCCTGTTTGTCTGGGTCTCCACGCGGCCGTAATGTAGTAACCATGAGTTGAAGGGCTAATGTTCGCCTTGTGTAAGTTATGGTTTGTTGTCATTGTCCTGATGTGATGGAGGACTTGCTCGGTGGAGTGGCACTGCTGCTGACGACGCATGGGAGAGAGCGAGGGAGAGAATTGGGTTAAGGAAGGACAGGAGTGATGGTCCCTTCCTCATGCCCGTATTCTTAAACACTTTGCTCTCTCACCATCACTAGTTTCCAAAGGCTCTAGTTGAAGATATGTTTTCAAGGGTATTTATATGATTTTGGTGATGAATTGGCAGTGTTTATAGTTTATTATAAGGAGAAACTGTCATGAAAACCCGGATAGTCGTCTCTGTGATCTTGGAAAATTGTTGTGGTAAGAGAGCAAAGTGTTTAAGCATATCGGCCATAGTCTCGCCATTCTGATTCTAGTTGACCAAGACCAAAACCTGTGCCAGTGCCTATTATTGCTCCCACGGACACTAATATCAAATACATGTCTGAACCTGCAACTCAACCTTGGCCGTGTTTTAGTCAGCAATCTACTTTAAAGCATCAAGGTCACAGCGTCTGCCTTGTTTGTTGTAGATGATAAGCCACTCAACCAGGGGCATCGCGTGTTGAGTGAGGCTGAGGCAAGAAAGCTCGTCAGGAAAGGAAAGGAAGGAGTGGACGGAAGGGTTTATTGTGATTACTACCGAGTGATTACGTGAGTGAGTGAGTGAGTGAGCGAGTGAGCGTAAATGTGACACCCTCTCTTTCTTATCTTGCCTTCTCACTTCCCCCTCAAATCTTTCTGAGTTTCCTGTATGTCATGGCAGGAGAGCACGTGGAAGGAGCGTGAAGGGGTGATTATTATTGTAGTTGAAGGCTCCGGGTCTTTTTACGTGTTGTTTATGATACTTTTTAGTGTGTGTGTGTGTGTGTGTGTGTGTGTGTGTGTGTGTGTGTGTGCGTGCGTGCGTGTTGTTGTGGTGGACGTGTTGTTAGGTACGTACTGTTCCTTGGTTCGATCCATGTACTTGGTAAGGTAGTGTAGAGGACGCTATGTGTGTGTGTGTGTGTGTGTGTGTGTGTGAGAGAGAGAGAGAGAGAGAGAGAGAGAGAGAGAGAGAGAGAGAGAGAGAGAGAGAGAGAGAGAGAGATTAAGTTGAAGGTCGAACCACAGACCACGACTCAGCTTTCTGCCACAACAGAACTACCCACTTCAGACAAAACAATACAAAAACTCATCAGACGAACCAACACAACACGGCCCACCACTTGGGAGGAGAACCGTCCCTTACTCACCTCCCCATCTCCCCCCCATACACTTGCCGGCGGTCCTCGGTCCTCAGTCAACGGTCCACCTATGAAATAATTTACGCAGACGCCAACAACCGCACACCTTCGACCCGAGGAGATGGAAGGACACGTGAGGCATGATGAATACTGTATGGTGGCGTGAGATGGGCGCGTGGTACCGCTCGTAACACCCACGCTACCGCACCCAAGAGAGAGAGAGAGAGAGGTGGGGTGGGGGAGGTATATGTGTGTTGGCAGTGGCAGGGGGGAGATAGCAAGGCAGTCTGAGTACACGGCATCGTATCTCATCTTGTTTCCTGATTGATAGTGTGAAATTCGGTGGTTAAAATGAAGTGAAGTGTCTAAAGCATGTCTGTGTTGTGTCTTGTTTAGTACATGATCTAGGCTCGTATTATGAAAAGGCTTGCTCTCGCACCACCATTACTTTCCAAAGCCTCTAATTAAAGATAATCATAATAACGGTATTTTTATAGTTCCAGTAATGGATGGGTAAGGTTTCTAGTTTATTATAAGGAGAAGTATCGTGAAACTTGAAAAATTGTCGTGGTGAGAGAGCAAGTTAATTATGAATACGAGCCCTAGAAGTTGCGTGGATGTGTGTGACTGTGTGTATGGAGCAGCCAAGCCTTTCCCCTCTTATCCAAGGCTGCCTGGTGGTTTTTTTGTGTTAATCCTAAGTGCAGGTTTGCGTAGAAAGGGAGGAAGTATACAAATATTTCATTCGCAGTAGTCGTAACTTCGCAAGGTTTACGATGGCAGTGGCCTCGGTGTAGGTCACGCAGCTCCTCGTTCTGTACCTCCCTATTTTTATCCTTTTTTTGTGGGTGTGTGTTTTGCTCTTCCTTCTTCATTTGTCCTGCTTCCCTGTCTGTCCCTCTTTACCTTCCTATTTCTGTTTTTTTTTTTTCTTTTTGTGTGTGTGTTTTGCTCTTCCTTCTTCATTTGTCCTGCTTCCCTGTCTGTCCCTCTCTACCTTCCTATTTCAGTTTCTTCTTTATTTTTTATGTGTGTGGTTTGGTCTTCTTAAATTATCCTCCTTCCCTGCCCGTCTCTTTCTTTTCTCCGTCGTCAATGTGGTTTAACTCCTTCACTGAGACGCACACCACTAAACAGTCCTAAAAAATCGAAGTCTTAATAAAGATCGACACGGAAGTTAGAAAAGATCATTTGCTTTGAGATGGCTGAGTTAAAACAAAGGATCTCCGGGTGGTGGTTTGTTAATATGGAAGACAAACCAGATCGCAGGAATGGTGTTAAGTTTGTTCGATGTCCACTGTTTCCTTATTCGTGCCTTTTCACTGTCTCCGTTCCCTTCTTCCGTGTTTCTACTCGTTTCTGCTTCCTTTCACTTACGTTTTACTTTCTTTGCTTTCGTTTTACTTAGCTTACTTTTCCCTTCCTCTGTATTTCTACTCGTTTCTGCTTCCTTTCACTTCCGTGTTACTTTTTTTACTTCGTTTGTTTCCGTTTTACTTTGCTTTCTTTTTCATTCCTTTCCTCCTCGTCTCTACTCGTTTCTGCTTCCTTTCACTTCCGTTTGACTTTGCTTTCTTTGCCATTCCTTTCCTCCCTGTCTCTACTCGTTTCTGCTTCTTTTCGCTTCCGTTTCACCTTAACACCAGTGAAGTTTCTGCTTGGTGCAAATTCACACGTCAGCGACCACAAGTTCGTGATAGGGACGAGTAACTCTGGACCCTCGGCAAGCCCGCCCCGCCCGAGCGTCGTGTGATGGCCGACCTTAATGACGGAAAAGGGAGGGACGGGCTGCCTCTCCGACCATATTGTGGCACGACGTAGACCCGCTGAAGTCGCCTCTGCTCGATTCCAGGATAGGAAGTAGTTATAAAAAAGTAGCAAGAAAAAACCAAACAGAAAGAAAGCAACAAGAAAAAAAGCGTTAGCATGATGGAAGTAGAGGAAGAACCTTCAGATTCAGGAGGATCGATGAAGAGTTGTTACTTAGCTCAAGTTTTACTGCTTTGTAATTACCACAAACCATCACACGCACAGCTGGCATGCCAACACGCCGGGAAAAATAAAATGTGGATATAAAACGTGAATTATTCGTTTCGTGGTGATCGCTGTCGTTTGAGTTTGTGGCGAGTTGATAATTTCTTGGTCGTGAGTGTATGAGGCGTCGTTTATGAGCTGCGGATGTTGAGGTAAATCCGTCAGTTTTTTTTTTTTTTTTTTTCATTCATTTATGTTAGTATGAATATTAACTTCATAACATAAAGCATGACACACAGCTGTATCGAAGATTAACAACACAGAAAATATTTGGTGAAAATACTAATATGAATTGAACATAATTCCGTACTAGTAGTCACGATGATGGAGACTAATGAACTTTGCTATCACTTAGGCACGCTTTTTAAACGTTTTGTTCTTAACGCTGCCTCCAGTGAGATATTGTTATATCAGCCTATGCTTACTCTTTATCCACTATATCGTATTGGTTGCACATGTGTCCGTCCCGAGCTACAGTACTCATCACACTTGTGTACTCTTCTCCAAGACCAGACCCACTCTTGCAATAGATTATAAAATCTCCAAACGTTTCCGGCTACTTGCTGCTTCCCTCATTTTCATTTGTTCTTATGGTTAGGTGGTGAGCTTTGTCCCTTCCGGCCCACGCCTTGCTGCTGACCACCCATCGCCCATGGTGTGGGAGGCAGGCAGGGGGTGATGGTGCATTGAGGAACAGCGATATATGCCTGTGTAACACACACACACACACACACACACACACACACACACACACACAGTGTAATGACTCTTGACTCTTTGGACGTTTAACACATGGTCCAGATGACAGGTTATCTTAGTCACCCTCACCAGTTGAAGTTTTACCACTGGGCAAGGCCTCGGCAGGTCACCTTTATGCTGTAGGGCTGCCGCCAGTGGGGACGCCCCTGGCGGCAGCCAGTCGCGCCGTCATTGGGTTCGTTGCGCGCCGTGCCGCCCTCGCCCCACCACGTGGCCGCGGCTGTGTGCACTGCCGCGTGAGGATCCGCCTCACTACTATAGGCCAAATTGAGCTTTCAGTGTTCACTTCAACTTAATCTGCACAAGCCTCTCCATAAAGCCGCCTTGTGGACTGTACGGTGACCAGCTTCCTTATTAACTGCTTCCTTTACCTGTCTGTATCCGGCAGGAGACGGTGGAGGATGTATCACTTTGGGAAGCAGCTTTTCAGCTTCTTCATATTTTATTTCTTCGCCATCAGACTTGATATGTACTAACAATTTTTTTTGCCCTGCATATTTGTCTTATATAATGTGGAGGACTAAGAAGTAGCAGGGTGATTTCAGATAAAACGCTAAGATCCCGAGGTCCACGTCTTTGAAACGGAATACTGAGAAGCATACGAATAATGACCACTGTTTACGGATATAAATTTTAAGAACTTGTCAAGTGGAACTAAAGAAAGGCAAGGGAAAAGAGTACAGTGCACACACCGTCAAGATGAACGCCCCCCACCCACTAGACGTCCACTTACAAGATTCCCTCCCTGCACGGACGCATTATCGTGCGCACCCCAGAGGAAGCAGGAAGCCCTTCACGCACCGCCCCAGTTGAGAACTTCCCCCAAGAAGTACTAATCCGTGTCTTCTCTAGCCACCCAACAACACTGGCGGTAATAGTAGTCACGCGCCAGAGAATCTTACCATGATATTGTCGCGTAGAGGCGCACCGATCCTTGCCGACCCTCAAGGCGTAAAAAGACAATCAATCATGCGGGCGCCACACCTCGGCTTCCTGTACGCAGTCTCGCTTTCAGGTCAGTATTCAGAGACGCTTTGCTCTCTCTCACCGTCACTGCCTTTCAAAGTCTCTGGTTAAAAGTACTCGTGTTTTAAGGATATACTTATAGCTGTAGTGATGGATTAGCAAGATTTCTATATTAAGAACCCAACTAATGATGTATGTTGCCTTTGAAAATTAGGATTAAAAAAATAAGAGCTGAAATGAGTCTGCCCTTGAAATAGATTGTTACAGTAAATTTTTGGGGAAAAACATTCATGAGTTTACCAGCGAAGATGATGAAAGAGGATATTTATATATACCAACTCTTGCATTAGGGAGGTGGACAGAATGTGGTTAAGCGCAAGAGTGCACTTTTTCAACCATCAGTGCTCACAAAGTTGTTACCGTTACACTTTCAATCATCGCCTCGCCTCCTGCAGTACTCAGTAGACGGCATCACCACAACCATCATCACAACTTCACTGTTCGTAGATCCTCAGTGCTGACTTGACTTCGCGGCTTCCAATATCTCTCTCTCTCTCTCTCTCTCTCTCTCTCTCTCTCTCTCTCTCTCTCTCTCTCTCTCTCTCTCTCTCTCTCTCTCTCTCTCTCTCTCTCTCTCTCTCTCGGCGAGGCAAAGTTCCGGTTTGGGAAAATTATGAACTGTGCCGGTGTATGAAGTTTATGTCTCTTGATTTTAGTGTTTATCAGCCGAGTACTACGAGAGAGAGAGAGAGAGAGAGAGAGAGAGAGAGAGAGAGAGAGAGAGAGAGAGAGAGAGAGAGAGAGAGAGAGGAGTCTATGAGTACTTCAAAAACTTCGATGTCATGTCTAATATTGCTGTGCTAGTCATCGTCACCAAGCCACACACTCGGTCGCAGCATTTTTTTGTGGTCTCATTGGACGCGAGGTCTTTCGTGGTCCCTGTCTAGTCTGGCGGAGTGGTCCCATGTAAGAGCGCTCCGATGTTGTCGTTGGCACACAAATGTTCGGTCAGATCTTATTATGCGTGTCTACATCAGAGTTGCATCCCATTGTTCTCGTCCAGCAAATGTTATGAAAAGAACTTACTAAACTTTTTATGTGATATTCCTTCTCTATTACAAAGTATAAAACATTTAGTAGCCTCTTCAAACTGCTTTTTTCTTCCGTTAAGAACTGGTCTAATTAATTATATAAAGTTTTTCTTGCCAGACGCGCAAGAAAGCTTCAAGTTTTGTTGCATAACCTTGGCAGTCTTTGATTGCACAACATTCTGATTGCAAGTGTTGCTTGGACAGACAGGCTTTTATGTAAGATAGTTGTGAAAAAAAGCCAGGATTCCAGTCTGTATTTTTTTCTCTGTGTGTTTCGTTGTATTGCGAGAAAAAGCTTTACCATTTCCGGCAATTGTGTTTTTAATATCTTTTATATGCAACCTGTTTATCCCGAACACTGTATTATCACATAGTATATTTTGTAGTTCCGCTTAAAAAAACGCGTATTTTCTTTTTAATGATTCCTCCCACAATGGTGACCACTCGGATTTATGCTGGATTATCCCGTCTTGCCGGGTGCAATTGAATTTTCACTTAATATTGCAGCACTTTTGCAGCAAAAACTCGTATAACTTATCTTGATGCAAGAACACATCCTTGTGGGACGCCATTAGCGACTGCTGGCCACTCAGAAGCCACTACAAGCCCGTGCTTATATTCGCTGCCAAACTTAACACAGTTTTCTAGATTGGCTGCAATACTCCACTGCCTCATAATGGACATTAATGGAACTTACGAAATTTACCCAGAAAACTTCGTATAAGTTTAGTTGCAAGTCATAATAACCGTGGAATTTGATGTCATCTGTGGGGGGAAAAAAAAGCAGTAAAGGAGGGAGGTAAAGAGAGGGATGAAGGTAAGAGGGAAGCTGGAGGGTGCATAGGCGAGAGGGGCGGGGCGGGGCAAGGTGAAGGAGGGTGTAGGGCAGGTATGGGCAGAGCAGGGGGGGGGGGTTGTAGCGTAGCGTGCAGAGGCCTGTGGCTAAGGTGAAGTTCCAGAGTGCGATCGCTGCAACCTTGAAAGAGGAGGGAAGGAATGGCAGGGATGGGAGTCAGCGTGGTCAAGGAGACTGGTAAACGATAAACCCGTATAAACAGCTGCTGTATACTCACTTAAATTATTACTCTCTCTCTCTCTCTCTCTCTCTCTCTCTCTCTCTCTCTCTCTCTCTCTCTCTCTCTCTCCTCCTCTTCTCTTCTCTTCTCTTCTCTTCTCTTCTCTTCTCTTCTCTTCTCTCTCTCTCTCTCTCTCTCTCTCTCTCTCTCTCTCTCGACTGCCCCTTGCTAACAAACTGCGTGTTGTTTCACTAAATACCGTGCCTTCATGCTCTGCCTCACCTGTCATTAGTAGAGGCCGTGCCAACACATCCCACGCCACACTTACACCACCGCCACCACCACCACCACCGCCACACTGCCATGACTCGACCCGAATTTCTCCGCACTTGGTACCATAAGGGAAAAAAAAAAACAGAAATATTATAGGAAGTAACTCGTGTCTCCAGATCAAGTGGCATTTATGTAGTCAATCATTTACGTGTGAACCGCAAAAAAAAGACGCAACACAATACGCACATCAGCTCGAAATTAGCCACGTTTGTTAACAGTGGGACGAGGTTAGTGGTATCTGTTTGTTGTGGAAAAGAGGAAGAGAAGCAAGAGGAAAGGAGAGTAGCGCGGGTGTAGAACAAACATGTGGTGTGGTGTATGGTAAAGTGTACAGAGTGGTGATGAGTGAAGAG
The DNA here is from genome assembly GCA_020233015.1 of Callinectes sapidus. Taxonomy (NCBI): domain Eukaryota; kingdom Metazoa; phylum Arthropoda; class Malacostraca; order Decapoda; family Portunidae; genus Callinectes; species Callinectes sapidus. Next base: position 18,125,633 of record CM035188.1, on the reverse strand, counting down.
AGGAAGAGGGAGAGGGAGAGAGAGAGAGAGCTTATGCCGATGCAGTCTTTGTTTCGTCATATTTATCATTCCTGAGTATCGCCTTTCTTTTACCAGTGTTATATGGATGGTACTGATTCCTTCACGTTTTATTTTCATGGGAATATTATGGTCTGTTTTTTTGTGTATGTGAAATGTAGATTGTTTTGTATAAATCTATCCTTTTTTTTCTTTTCCTTTTGTTACTACTACTACTACTACTACTACTACTACTACTACTACTACTACTACTACTACTACTACCACACTTTGATAAGACGGCACATCTTTCACCTTGGCATTGACAGTTCCTTAGTTTGTGTTCGTGTTTCCCATGTCTTTAATTTCCCTTTATATCCTCCTTTACTTCTGCTTCTCCCAGTTCCCTTCTATTTCTTGGGGCAGTTTTCTCCTTTGCCTATCTCCTTAACGTCACTTTTCCGTATTTCTCTACTGATTCCGCCTTATCTGTGTGTGTGTGTGTGTTTGTGTGTGTCTGTGCGTGTGTGTATGTGTATGTGTATGTGTGTGTGCATTTTCCCCCTCCGCCCTCTCCCCTTATCCACTTGACATGTTATCTCTCTCTCTCTCTCTCTCTCTCTCTCTCTCTCTCTCTCTCTCTCTCTCTCCTCGCTC
>CM035188.1:18110677-18124519 GCA_020233015.1 Callinectes sapidus | reverse complement strand
GAGAGAGAGAGAGAGAGAGAGAGAGAGAGAGAGAGAGAGAGAATTGCGTAATATATACTCTTTGCGTTATTTTTGCGGATGTTCGTCTTCGTGTGTGCATGTGTGTGTGTGTGTGTGTGTGTGTGTGTGTGTGTGTGTGTGTGTTTGTGTATTTGCACATGCATGAGTGCTTATAGAAGTTCGTATGTACGAGTATGTTTACGTGATTATATTTGCGTATCTATAGACTGCGTATGTATTTATGAAATGTACGAAAGACATACATGTTTAGTATACAAGTTGGGTGAGCATGAGCGATAGCAGCAGTGTTGCCACCCTTCCCACGGCCTCAGTAATCGTGGTCGTCGGCCACAATCACCACAGCTATCGTGGTCAGTGATCCTTCCCCTCCCTTATGCTGCACTGCGAGACGACAAACCAGCGCGTCTTGGAGGCCTCGCTGGGCAGGCGATGGCAGGAAGGGAAAGGTAAAAGCTTCGAGCTCCTCCAATAGCGGCTTAAAGTTGCCGGTAATGAGGTAGAGGCTTCTGCCACATTCCGTTTAATAACAGGGTTCCCTTAATGAAGGTGAACAGAGATCTAAGGCTGGGGCCTGAGGGTTGCGATAATGACACTGTGGGTGTGGGTTAGCCGGGGTTATTAGCAAGGGTAGTGCTGCCTGTGGGTCGCACCACTACTCCCTCTCCTTTGTGGGTCGATGCCTGGCGTAGGGGTGGCGGCGAGGCGAGGCGAGGCTAGGGGGCCGTGTTATAACTACTCATCTTGTGGATATTACCCCTCCCTGTGGTGCTTAGGAGTCGGTGGAGACGTCGCCCTTCCCTGCTTCAGTGGGGAGACGCTGAGGAACAAGGTGGTGGGTGGGTGGTTGTGTTGGTGCGGTGATGTGGTGGCAAGCCCAGGCCGATCATCCCAAACCACCCACTAAAGAGGCAGTGTCGCAAGGCTGTCTGTAGTGGTGCTGAATTCGTCATGGTGAATATTGTTCCTCCGTCTTCTTTCCGCAAATCTTGTACTTTCTTCATCTTAGGTCATCACCCCTGCCTTGTTCACCCCTGGTCACCACCCGTCTTTTTCCCTCTCTTTCTCTCCCTCTTTCTCTCCCTCCCTCTCTCTCTCCCTCCCTTCCCCATCCGGGCCAAAACCTATGATCATCACCCAAGGAGCTCCCTCTCTCGTCATCACTCACGTCCCCGCCCCTAGGCACCCGACCTGAAAACCTCCTCCTCCTCCTCCTCCTCCTCCTCCTCCTCCTCCTCCTCCTCCTCCACCCTAGCCATATCTCACTCTCTGCATTGTTCACCTGTCCTCCTCTACACCCAGTGCCTCCCCTCCCGCAACAACCTGTCTTCCCCCGCCATGCCCCAACCTTCGCCGCACTGTCCCCATACCCTATACCCGCCCTCGTGCTGCCCATAGCTACTCACCCAGCCAGCACCCACCCACCCACCCGCGTCCACTCTACTCACTCGACAGCCTTCGTCATCCCACCCTCCCCCTTCTCATGTACCTCAGTTCCCTTCTCCCAATTAGTGAGGGCCCAACTGACCCTATCCCCCGTTTATTCCCCCATCCTCATACCCTTTTTGGGGCCCCACGTCTTCTCTTCCCCCCCTAATCGTGGCCGTCAGACCTAACCACCCCACACACCCTCCTCCCCCACTCATGTGCAACCCGCCCAGTTCGCCCGTTCCTTGCGTCGTCGTCATCCTCTTCTTCCTCTTGTCTCCGGCCGAAACTTGGAGGACAGCAAGTGGGTAGGGGCGGGGACACCACCAACAACAACAACGACTACAGCAGCAATGTCGAGTATGGTGTGTGTGTGTGTGTGTGTGTGTGTGTGTGTGTGTGTGTGTGTGAGTGTGAGTGAAATGAAGGTCACAAGTGGAGTCATTTGTATCTGAGTTGTTTACGGTCGTCTCATTGTGTACGATTATACATACATCCATACGTAGGCCGAGAAGGGACATGACCGGCCTTACCTGATTGGCTAGCCTACCCACGCCCTTGTTCTCCTTCTCCTTCTCCTCCTCCTCCTCCTTCTCCTTCTTATTCCTCCTCCTCCTCTTTCTTGGTCTCTCTGGTTCCCTGGCCGTTGATACTTTCTAGTTTTCTGTCCCGCTCATGTGCGTGGTCTTATCGTAAACATGCGAGTGTTCGTGTGCTTAGGTACCTCTTATTTTTCAAGGATCTAGACGGAATGATTCGCCTCCCTCTCTCTCTCTCTCTCTCTCTCTCTCTCTCTCTCTCTCTCTCTCTCTCTCTCTCTCTCTCTCTCTCTCTCTCTCTCTCTCTCTCTCTCGCTGTGTGTTTGTGTTTGTGTATGTGAGAGAGATTTTGTATGTTGTGAGATGTTGTTTTCTTATGTTATGATAATCACCACGCATTGATATCCAGTCCCTTACCACGCTTCCTTCATAGTAACTGTCTGTCTGTCTGGCTGGTTGTGTGACTGATTATCTATCTGTTTGTGTGGCTGTTTGTCGTGTTGGCTGGCTGTCAGTCAGGCTGGAAGGCTGTTAGGGTCGCTGGCTGATTGTCAAGCTTTCAGACTGAGTGATTGTTTGTCAGGCTGTCTGTGTGTCTGGCTGGTGCGTGAAGGTCAGTCACAGTTCTTGGCTAGGATGGCGATGCGGTTGAGGGCATGTTTAAACTGTACTAATGCAAGAATTAACCAGTATTCCTAATGACTCATTCCTTTCTCTGGTAAACTCTGGAACTCCCTACCTGCTTCAATATTTCTGTCTTCCTATGACTTGACTTTATTGAAGAGGAAGGTTTCAAGACACTTGTCCTTGACTTTGGGGTAAATTCTATTGATCTATTAAGGGACTGGCAAATTAGGGGACTACTATCTACATATTTTGGGGGCCCCGGCCAGTTTCCCTCTTACATAAAAAAGTGTGAGAAGAATCTATCATCATTATTTGGCGAGTGACGTAGTCGAAGGTCACGTGTTTGACTGGCGAGTACTAGTTACTAGCCTGGCGGTGGGCTGGGGAGGTCATACAGTCCAGTCGGCGGATAAAACTGATAACTTCCACACAACACACACCCCATTCTCTTGTTCGAGGAGTGAAATATCTCCTCCCGCATCAGCGCACACATCGTCTCGAGCGGGAAGTGAGTCTCCCTCTCTCAGTTGGTGGGCAAGGACATCGCCACGCTGTCATACAAAGGGCGTGACGCTACACTGATGTTTCACCATTAAAAAAAAGAAAAATAAATAAATGACTAAATGAAAAAAGCGTTTGTGTGAATGAACATTGTTTTCGGAAAGTTTTCGTATTGTTTGATTCTCTATTTGTTGAGTGCCTCTACACACACACACACACACACACACACACACACACACACACACACACACACACACACACACACACAGTTTACCGTTGAGACCAAAAGTAGCTCTTGTTTTTTTTTAAGTGGCTGCCACAAACACACTCAATCATAAAATATCACGTGGTTTTTGTTACGTAACAGTAAGTCTGTCTGTCTGTATGTCTGTCTGTCTGTCTGTCTGTCTGTCTTCACGGTCTACCTCTCTCGTGGTATTTTTAGTAACCTGATGATTAATTGTGGTTGTGTGTGTGTGTGTGTGTGTGTGTGTGTGAGAGAGAGAGAGAGAGAGAGAGAGAGAAGGGGGGGAGGATAAAGGCGGTATATGCTTATAATAGTGGTGGTGGTGGTGTTAAGGACCTTGTAGCTGCGTCGCGGGGTGCTGTTTAGCCAGGCCTTGGAGTGTCCTACCGCTAGAATAACTTAAATATCAAATGTCTAAAGATAACATCACGAAAATGTATATGTTCATAGATAGAGCATCAAGTGTGACTTTATAAAACATTAAAGGCCCGAGCTATTTGGATATAACACTTATTTATTTATTTATTTTATTTATTTATTTATTTGTATCTTGAACGAATTGATTATAAAGTCATCATACATATACAGAGACCACTTGACGACGACCATAGAAAGTCGTTATGCCCGACAGCAAACATAGACTATTGAGTGTCGTACTGTAACACAACAACGCCGACTGATATACTTCTCGCCTATCACTGCTCTTTGCATCGCGTTCCTCTTAAATGCATCAAGACTCCACTGTTTTCATGAGTTACACGTAATTCCGGCTCACATTACGTCTTCGTTCACATGAATAAAAAAAATAGTGAAAATAAAATGCTCTTAGGAAACCCCTACAACTTCACCAGAACAGAAGGTTTTTTTTAAGCATTTCAGAGTACGTTCCTTTTTTTTCCTGATTGAAGGCTCAGTGATTCATGGTAAAACTATTTCCGTATGTTACTCGCCATCTTTTTAGTTCATTCTAGGAAAAGAAAGTGTCTCGGGATACAATAATAGATGTATTAGATATTTGATTTATTTATACAACGTGGGCTTTTTATGGGAATTGATGGGTTAAATAAGATCTATCTGAAAGCCCACCCTTTTGGGAACCGTTACCCGGAGTGGAAGCCATACCTACTCTTAGACCGTGGCCGGGATTCGAACCCCATGCACTCGAAGTCCTGTCGGCTCACAAGGCGCATATCAACCATAAGCTGAATGCGATCGAGGCGGAAACAAAAGCAGAAATGAGAGACCTTGTATCTAATTAGCCACGTAGAGGGAGGGAAGCCGCCCCCTTCTGCCTTGCCTGCTTACCTGCTGCTGCTGCTGCTGCTCTCCCCTAAAAAAGGAAAAAAATATAAATGAGTGGCGATTCATGCTTCCTGTGCACCCCATGCTCTCTCTCTCTCTCTCTCTCTCTCTCTCTCTCTCTCTCTCTCTCTCTCTCTCTCTCTCTCTCTCTCTCTCTCTCTCTCTCTCTCTCGAGCGCGCGCACAGGAAGTTAGGTGGTGTTGCTAAGATTAACCCTCATGGCGCGGCATTACGCTCGACGCCATCCTGGAAACAAGAGAAGATCGATCATGTGGTGGACCGTCGACCTTCCTGGCAGTGAACGTGCTGTCATAGTGTAGTGTCCTTGGTATTAGTGGCATCGTTATCGTCATTTATGTATTTTTTATTTTATTTTAGTTGTTTTTCGTATGCTTAGTTAGTGGTGTTTCTTTTAGCTTATCCGGTGACGTGTGTTTAGTTCATAAGTTAGAGGTTAGAGGGTAGTTAGTTGCCTTGCAGGTGTTCAGTAGAGGTACTTCTAGGGTTGTGGTGGCGGTGGTGGTGGTGGTGGAGGCATGTTGAGAGAACCCCTCCCTCCCCCATCCCCCTTCCCCTTCCCCGTGCTGGTATTCTCTCCCCCCCCCACACACACACCCTACCTACGCCCCCAAGGCTCACTGACACAACCCTTCTCTTCCTCACAATTTGTACGGCTCCCTCCCTACAACTTTTTGCGTTCGCCCTATCGTCCATTGCTCTACGGGCCAGCAGTCTTCCCCTATACACCCTTTATCCCTCCTCCTCCTCCTCCTCCTCCTCCTCCTCCTCCTCCTCCTCCTCCTCCTCCTCCTTCCACAGTCACTTCTCTCCCACAGACTCTTGTGTTGTCTTGGGGAGGATTCTTATTCTTCAGTAGCATGGAACTGTGTGTGTATTGTTGGTGTCCTCTCATTAGCGTGGTGTGTAGGGAGGACTTGCCTTATGCTGTAGTTTTGTTGTGATCTTCTTTGGGGCAGTGTCGTGAGGTCCTCCACGGTGCAGGGTAAGTGCGGCATCCCAGCAAGTATCAATTTCTACCAGTTTTCCCTCTCTTTCCCCTGAGTGCTTGCTTCCCTTGAAATCCGCCGTTTCTAATCCCCACTTCCTCTTGATACGCAAAACTTCTGAAATGAATCAATCAGCTGTCTTCCTGTATTGCTCCTCCATGGTCTCTTGGTCTTCCTCGCCACTGTCACTGCTCATTACTGGCTTACTATATTCCATGGGTCTTGACTGACTTCCTCCTCTCCTCTGTGTGTGTTGCGTCTCGCCACCTTAATATGTGGACAAGGCGCTGCTCTCTTTTCCTACAGTTGCTTCAGCTTTGTGTGTGCGAGAGTAGAGGTAATTACAGTGCTCCTCCCTCACCTCTTTATCTGAGCGTCTCTCCCCAGAGGACTTTTGTTATTGTGTTTGTGTATTCTTGAGACCTATTCGTGTTTGGTTGAAAGCGCGGTTTTCTCTCTCTCTCTCTCTCTCTCTCTCTCTCTCTCTCTCTCTCTCCCTCTCTCTCTCTCTCTCTCTCTCTCGCGCTCTCTCTCTCTCTCTCTCTCTCTCTCTCTCTCTCTCTCTCTCTCTCTCTCTCTCTCTCTCTCTCTCTCTCTCTCTCTCTCTCTCTCTTCACCTGTCCGTTGACATGAAGGGATATTACGATTTTTTTTCCTTCACTGTAGCGTCATTCCATTAATTTGGACACCACCCAACCCGTCATTTCTTCCAGCGGCCTCGATGTTGCCACATTTTACCAGTGTTCACCTACATCCTTCCCTGTGCCGTCTTTCTCCTTTGGGTGTTAACCTGTCCTTTCACGGGGTAATTTGCAGGTGCGACTTGACGATCACCGCCGTGGAGCCCCCCCGCCCAGTGACGAAGCGTGCCCGCTGTACCCTCATCCTGCGACGCGGGTTCGTTCATAAGGCTTTGTTGCTTTTTCTGGCCTGCTGCTGCTGCTTCCCTTTTGCTGCTCCTGCTGCCATCGCGGCTGCAGCGGCTGCAACTACTGCTTGGTTGTATGCTCACTACAAGGACTGCACGGATTCGTTTAGTTTGCTAAATTAACCTTGCTGACGACACAACTCAAAAAGATAATTGAGATCATATCGTTCCTCATATACCTGGCACTTAGAATTTCTAGTCGTTAGCGAACGTTTGTCCTCGACTCCGTGTAGTTCTGGCCATCCCGAAGAAAGGTGACACTAGTGTTTCCACACCCTTCTGTGCCTCAATAGTGGTCTCTATTTTTTCCCTTAAATTGTTGCAGAACCTGTTAGTGGTAGTGTCGCCCTGAGTCGGAGTGTGCTGGTTAACACTAGTAGGCACGATACCCATCACCCGGCGCACCCTGGAACGTGTAGTTTTTTGTAGTTCCCTTGACTACCACAGGGTTGCTGTAGATATGAATCCCTCTCACTTCATGGTTTAGTGATAAATCCTCCCTGAACTCCTCCCTCCTCCCCTCCTCCAGCAGATGCTACGTACTTATATAGAGTCGTCACGAGTACCCACCCCATCCATATGTAGGCTGTTCTGTGTTATGGATATCTCCCGTTTCACCTTCACTTGTACAAGCTTTAGACGTCAGCAGTGACCTTGATAAGTATACGTAAAACTTGTTCCATGACCTGTTTTGTGTGTGGGGGGGACTTTTTTCTTCCGTCATGAGATCAGGTGTTCAGGCAGACGCGTGTAGGCGTTGTGTATGGATATAAACACCAGGAGAGGACGTGAGACATATGTATACTCGTATTAGATGTACGAGAAATTATCCCTATCGCAAGGAGATGAAGGAGATCTCATTTAAATTACATGGACATCAAAAACAGGATAGGCTAGGTAGTGACGCTGAATATTGATCACAGATATGACAGTTACTTATCCTTGTGGCTTTCGGAAGCGATGATTTGGACCTGGGAATACTTAATTTGAGAGAGATAACCATAGAATGCAAGAAAAATATGAGACAATTAATTTTTGCAGACATTTACACGAGAGAAAGAGAGGGGGGGTTAACGAGTCCGTTAGACGATTTTATTGACATTAGGAAGAGTCTGTGGAGGTCAGAATATTAATGGCCAGAGTGTACACTGTTTTAATCACCACATGAGTTTCTGAAGCTGTATAAAATCGTCAATTGATAAGTAGAATAAGGAGTTAGGGAGGAAAGACCTGCGTGAAGACAGTGCTTTGTATGATTGGGATTCTTATCGTCACCATTATTATCATTGCCGTTTTAGCAGTTAGATTAGAGTTCAAGGAGCGGGTTTATCTTTTAACTTAAGAAGTTCAAACACTTGATTGATAGATAATGGATAAAATATATACAAAGTTGTCATTATATAGAAAGATCTGCTGACGGTGAATCTGTGCGCGCGCGCGTGTGTGTGTGTGTGTGTGTGTGTGTGTGTGTGTGTGTGTGTGTGTGTGTGTGTGTGTTTCAAGCAGATATTTTTTTTTCCCACTATTTTTTTTAACTATGTATTATTTCTTATTTGATATCTAGAATTTTTGTTTCTCCCGCCTCCTTCCTTCTATTGTACATACATACGTGTCAGCCGCATTGCATTACCCCCTCCACCCCTATCCTCCCTTCCCTTGTACAGTACTGGTCTCCCCCTGCATTCCCCCTTCGTACCTCCCTGCCTACTCTGTTCCCCTCTCCATTACCAAAAGTTCCTCCTCGTGATCTGCATTGGACGGTTACTCACCATCAAAACTTTCGGTATACACAACACCCCCGCCCGCCACCTCCTCTCTCAGCCTCCCTACCTCTGCTGCGTCCTCTTATGTACGTCTCATTTATTTCCTTACAGGTGGAACAGACTGGGATGAGTGGCACAGGTACTTGTAAATTGGACTTTTTTTAACACATAACGTTTTCCAATCCTTTTAGTTATACGTGCTCTGTCTGTGTGTGTGTGTGTGTGTGTGTGTGTGTGTGTGTGTGTGTGTGTGGTGTGTGTGTGTGTGTGTTTTCTTTAACATTTTCATTGCTTCGTTTATTAACCATTCCCCTGTAAACATGACTTTTTTTATTTGTGTGTGTGTGTGTGTGTGTGTGCCGGTGGGTGGGTGGAGGGGTGGATGGGCGTGTGTGGGAGTGCTATTATTACCAAAAGTTGTTTTTTTTTCGTGTCCTTAAGGAGTATCGTGTTGACTGTTTTGTGTGGAGGCAATACTTACGTGTGTAGACTTGTCAGTACGAAAATGTGTATTTATATTGTTAAGGGTTATCGCAAAGGGCGTATTTGTGTCAATTTGTCTCTCGAACCTTCTATCCACTAGATTTCCTTTAAAATAATTTTCCACTGATAAAGTAGGCTTTGTTTGGTTGCATTAATATATCGTGAGGAAATTGTGTAGCGTAATATTTTCGTGAGGCAATGAATACTGATGTGTAACTAAGTCTAACTAAGCAGCTGCAATACGCGAAGGGTGAAACCAGAGCTAGATTGTAACTGTTGTTCATTTCAAGATAGATAGATGACCGAGCCTTGTGTCAGCGTTAAGGAGACTCCCTCGCTGCTGTCATACTGGCCGTGGTGAGGCAACCAGTATGTACATAGGTATTACATTCCGATGAGTTGATCTTACCCTCTTGAAGTCTAAAGCACACATTGTCATTGTCTACGCAAGTTCCCGTGAAAGATGAAGATTACGTCACTTGGCCTGCCTTGTTATGAATGTCACCTGTACCGCAACGAGGCACAAAATGATAGTTAATAAGGTGCAGCTGACGAAGGATGTGTGCCTCCCCTATCTGGCTGGGTTAGTATATACACCACACACTGCTCAGGATGACGACCATGGGTAAGACTGCGTGGGATCTGACGCACTGGTTTTGCCTCAGATTAATTTTCTATTTTCCGCTTGCCGTTTCCATGACCATCAGTTGCTTGTTTCAGAAAGGGAAAGAGCGGGTGTTGGGCGTGGCGTGGCTGGGGCGACGTGCGTCCATTGGGGCATCGCCGCAGCCTTCATCACTTTGCATTGATCTCAAGTGTTGGGGCAGTGCTCCCCCAGCGTGCCCAGCCCGAACCACTACGGTAAAAACTTGCCCAAGTGAGGACACAGACCCGCCTCAGCGGACTGCTGTTTAAGTTTCGATGTCTCACGGAGCTCCTCTTTGAGGCGGCAGCGGTGGCGGTGGCCGCAGGACACTGCCGTCTGCTTAGCCGTCACCTGCACCACGCACGCCCTCCTGTGCTACGAGACGAATATCATTGTCCTAACGTTCAGGCTTTGCGTATCACATTTCAGTAAAAGAATTAAGCTTCGTGTTGCCGCGCTTTGTCACGCAGTATCTCGTTACTTGAGATTCATTTCGTTAATGTTTAATATGATACGTACATTTCTACTTCATAGTAATTTCTTAAATAGTTTAGAGAAAACGTTATTTTCTCAGTTTTACTATCACGTACTAAGACCATTCACAGAGGAGACTCGTGGTGATGGCCGCGCCGCGTGCCCCAAGGCCAGGTGGGCCGTGCAGGTGTTTCCGAGCCTGGGGTCTTCGTGCACTCATTGCTCTGTGTGAAGAATGTTTAAGAGGGCATTAATATGAGTTGATCAGGATAAATATATACTGCCTTGTGTCCGAGAATAACTATTGCACGATGACAACAGCACCGGTGTTTGCATAACCCGCGTCATGAGCGGCGCCTGAGAGCGCCGCGCAGGGAGGGTTGTGGGGATAATTCCGGCGTATCAGCGGGAGAGGAAGAGCGTAGAGGAGGTTGAGAGCCGCGTCCCGCTGGACCAGGCTCGGCAGTGCCTCTGGGTTGGTGGTGGCAAACACCACGTGGAGACACTGATCGATCGGTGCCAGACAAACCACACTAGCCGGGCAACCCCATAGTTCATGACCAATCAATCTTTCTTTTTTCCCCTCTTTTCTTTCCTTCTTTTCTTCTCTCTTTTTTCCTCGCATTCTGTTTTTTCTTTGCGTCCCTCAAACACAAATCGCAGATTTTGTAACCTTCCTCTTTTTTTTCCCGCTCTTGAATTTCGCTACACCCTTCGTCCTCATGTCAAGGCTTTGTAGCTTTGTGGTTGCGGTCTGGCAGAGATCGCGTGACGGTTTTCCGAACACTCTTAAACAGGCGGAGCTGATATTTACCTCGGACGATTTTGTTCACCCGCTCGTGCACAGAACAACTTAAGACTCCTTCCTGCGGCGCTTAATACCATGTTGCGATTCTTGGGTTGTCAGTAGTGACATGTAGAGGACTGGGACGGCGTATACCATGGACAACTTTCCAAAATGTAGCCGTCCTTGGTCCTGTAGGGCAGCGATGTAGGGAGGGTGCTGGCTATCCCTGGCGTGCTTGGTTACCATTATACGCTGGAGAAGAGGGGCGACGGGGGGAGGGTGAGGAAAGGAAGTAAGGGAGCAAAGGACGCAGCAGGGGGGAAGAGGAAGAGGAAGGGACCATGTTGCATTATTATGACGGGCAGGAGTCGGGCCCGTAGCGAGTACTAGGGTGAGGGCGGGAGACACTTGCAGAGGTACTGGTCTTGCTGGGTACAGGCCACCACCTCGCTAACTACTACCAACCCGCGCCTCTCAAAACTTGCTTGTTTCACTTGCACTGAGGCATTTTCGAAGTCTTTTAGGACCCGCGTCTCTGTCAAACAGCAGTTGTGAGGTGGTGGCAGTACGGGGACCAGTTTTTTTCGGCGCGACGCAGGGGCGGGAGCGAGCGTGTATGTAAGCGAGGGTTGGCAGTTCTGGGTTCCTATGGTTGTATCTTGGACTACAGCCAAAAGGGATGCGCGAGGATCATATTTCCTCTCCATGATTATGTTCGCATCGCGCAGTAACTCCCACTGCAAGATTCTACTTCGGCTGTCTGGAACCCCTCCTTACATATAAGGATAGGGAGGGGGGGGGAATAATATATATATATATATATATATATATATATATATATATATATATATATATATATATATATATATATATATATATATATATTCATACATACATACATACAGGTATATTGAGCATGCATGTTCATTTATTCGTATTTCTAAGTAGCACCTTTAAAGTGGAAAAAATAATCATGTTGCCAAGATAGTACGAGCGTCTGGAATTTAGATTACAGAGTAGCTCTCCGAGGCAGCTCTAATCCGTTCCTTTTGGCTCCGCCGCCAAGGCGAGCCTCGCGGTGCCGGCGGCTGGGATCTGGCGGCTCCCTGACTCACTCTTCAGGGCTCCAGTGGTCCGCGTGGCTGCCGTTCGGCTCGCGCAGGGTTTAAGGGTGCCTTGGCGGGGCCTCTTGTTCCCCGGTCTTTCTGATCTGGATCGGAAAGAATTGCCAATCCGCCTTTGTGGTCGCAATCTTGGCCAGGACTGTAGGCAGTATGTTGGTTTGATCTCCTCCACGCTGTGTGACCTCCACAGTCCACAGTACTGCTGGTGTGCTTCGCCTCATCCCGTGATCGTGGGTGGTCTGCAGGATCTCACCTGATCCCGCAGTCCCGGTTCTCTCTCTCTCTCCTCTCTCTCTCTCTCTCTCTCTCTCTCTCTCTCTCTCTCTCTCTCTCTCTCTCTCTCTCTCTCTCTCTCTCTCTCTCTCTCTCTCTCTCTCTCTCTCTCTCTCTCTCACCCATTTTATAGTTTTGGTTTTATCTGTGGCGGTCTCGTTCCTTTCCTGGGCAGTAAATGTCTCTTGAAGTGCCAAGATGATTGGTAACACAGGCTCCTCATTTACCTGATATACGTAGTTTTGGGATGTGTCTGTCACTGTCAGCAGAAACCCGCCAAGTGTGCGCCCTAAGTATATGCCATTTGTTGATCGTAATCTTGGGGGTATTTCCCTGAGGAATTTTCGTGTATTGCATCTGACTCTTAGTTGGTAATTTGTTTCATTGGTGTACTTATTTGCAGTGATACTCGAGACAAAACAACGTGGAGAGAAGAGCAGTGTATGGGGAAGGCAATAGCAGACAGGCAGATAGACAGACAGTACGAACAGTAGTTATACAGAAAGGCTGGTTGACAGACAAGAATCCCCCTCTGACCCATAGTTGCTTAAGGACACCACAGACACACAAACGACTCTGACAAGACTCAAGACCGTCCTTTTCGGTGTCAGGTTCCCAGGCAGTGTGACAGATGTGTGAAAGTTGTCAAGGCGATGTTTGTACGCCGTCACTCGTAGCTGGCGGTCACTGCACGTGTAGAACTTAACTTTACCTCTTAATTGTTAGGATGGTGTACCGAACTGTATACGTTTGAGAGTTCCTGGTGTATCAAAGTTTTGTCATCTTGTAGGAATTCTTAGATTAATGTTGTGTGTGTGTGTGTGTGTGTGTGCGTGTGTGTGTGTGTGTGTGTGTGCGTGTGTGTGTGTGTGTGTGTGTGTGTGTGTGCTTTCCGATAAATTCCTTAGTAATATTAACGAAGGTAAGAATTAAGAGGGAAAAAAAAAAACAGGATTTAGGAAACTCACTTATCATCTGGCTGTCAGCGGTATGCCAGACGAAGATGAGGGAACTAGCACAGTCTTTGGCCGTCAATGGTATATAGTGTGGAAGGAAAGCAGCTAATTCGGTCAGAGAAATACAGTTTATCTTGATTGCATCGTCTCATTAGTTGGGCGCGGGACTATTTACGGACTTGAGTGAAAAAAGAGAAAAAAAATCACATATCAAAGCCAGTTCACACACAACCAGTAGCAAGAAAGCTCAAGAATAAGAAGAAAAAGAAAGTGATGGGGGTTTGTGAGGGTTTCACTAAAACGTCTTTCTTGAAAAATCAGTGAGGCAACTTGAAAGCTTCGAAGTACATTTTGAATCTATAAAAGGGGACGGAGAGTACGATTCGATGTTCTTGGGGTAAAAGTGCGGAGTACGAGCACGGACCTGAAAACGCCTTGGTACTTTATTGGTGTTTTGGATGGGCGTAGAAATGAGATGGCTCACCCAGATGGTCTTGGAGAAAGAACCTACATAGAGAAAACCTGTTAAGGGTGAAGCCAACAGCCTTTCAGCTTCAAAGTCAGCGGAGAAACCTTTCATAAGTTACGATACCGAAGCCAAATCGGCTAATTAGACAAGTTTCATGTCCAAGTTAGAGGCACGCACACACACACACACACACACACACACACACACACACACACACACACACACACACACACACACACACACACACACACACACACACACACAGACAAG